>JABSTQ010004778.1:0-29097 GCA_013358835.2 Ixodes persulcatus
CCGCGTTCGCAACGCTTTGCGAACGCGGATCCGCTTCTAGTGTGAATGAAACGGTAACGGCGTGGAAAATGAGGGAGGTTCTACAGATCTTTACAGTATGCCTGTTATATTTATTTCACTTCCAGCTCCAATTATTTTCACAATAAGCCACTATTAGCTTTTTGTTCACATATATACATTCCGAGGAATTTTTATTTTGTAAAGTATTACACACGCCTAGCCTGTAGTTTCCGTTTCACAGCATATAGATCAATGGTATCATCACGTGAGCACACATTTATTATCTGGTCTATTTTTAAGTCGCTGTAATACTTGCGGGAATGTATGTCAAATAATTATTTTGCTTGCAATTCAAATTGTGGATATTACTGTTTCAGAATATTAACTATTCCTGTGACGAAACCGAAGTAAATAGATTTTTCTTTTGCCAGAAATAATAGTACTCATACAAGTATTCCGTGTGACGAGTATTCCCGCATAACAAAAATTCCTTGTACGAAAAGCCCTGTGACGGGTTGACCTGCTGAACGAGTTCACCTATGACCATGCAGTTGGCCTGTGAAGAGTGGGATTGTGATGAGGGGGAGGGGGGGGGGGAGGGGGGCTCTCTTAGACCTGCCTAGACCCAGATCTTTCACTGCTATAAAAACACAACCCATCACTCTCTAAAAAGCACAAATAGCATGGTTCAAACCGGAGACCGGCACAGCGGACTTTGGTCGTGGTATCGAAGTACATTGGCCATAGTACTGAACGTACCTTCACGAGATCATCAAACCCCCCCCCCACCCCCCAAAAAAAAAAAAAAAAAGTTTTTTTTAAAGGATTATTAGCACTGCAATCTTTATTCGTTGTCGAAAATTTTAGCGGCGAGTGTTTTGCCGTTTTTCGGAGTTATCGGATTATCCGCAAAACGCGGACCCTATAATAAGCAACTTCGAAAATTGGCGGTGATTTAGAAACCTCACTCTAAATGACCAAGTTATAACTTCTTCGCAAAACAAGAAACAGGAAGTGGTAACTCTTGCCTCTGTGATCAGCCCAACCAAACTGGACGTCAGGTCAACCCTAAGGGAAACCGAATACACTGAATGTCGTCCTCAAGCTTTCAAACTTGATGCTTCGACGACTCACGATGCATGACAGCGATATGAACTCCAACCTCTGGCAACTCACGTGGGTGAAATTTAAACCCTTACTTTCACCGTCACGAAGGAAATCAATAAATAAAGACGGAACGAGTCCTTGTTTTCCCTTCACTTCACAGGAAGGTAAAGTTCCTATACCCGTCTCGGTGATCCATCCATCGAACGGATTGTTTTTTTTGTTGTTGTTGTTTTTTTTTTTAAATTCGTTACACGCGTCCCCAACAAGCGGACATTCGCGTGGGTGTGTGCGAAGTCTGTTATGCCGCTGTTTACTATATATAAACATCCCTTGGGCCTGGTCCAAAGCCCTTCTGTGTAGACAACGCCTATCAAAGCGGCGGAAGCAAAGACATGTTGTGAGACCTTCAAGAAAAGAAAGCTGGATGCTCGACTTCCAGTGCGCAGCAATGACCTCGCAAGTGTCACCGCGAGAAGGCACGCAAAATCGAGCCCCTCCGCGTTCGTTTTACGGCGACAGTTGTTACGGGCGAGATTTCGCAGCGGACCCCCGGATGTTTCTTGTATAGGGTCGTCGTGACACGTGGCGTAACAATGTCAGTGGCGTCACGGTGTCATCAGACTTCACAGTGTCGCGTGACGTTATGCTGTCACGTCGTGATGCCAGTGACGTCATTGTTTCACGTGACGTCACCATGCATCTAACGTGACGTCATGGTTTCACGCGACGTCATGGCGTCACAGTGTCGCATAGCGTGACGTCACGATATCAGTGACGCCATAGTGTTACGGGGCGTCACGGTCATCTCGTCACACCTTCTGATTGGAAATTTATTTTGTGGGAGAGGATGAACCACCGTGGGTAAAGTGTAAAAAGGGAAATTAAGTACTTTTTTTACTTGAAAGTTTGCACTTGGTTGGTAGTTAAGATGCTTCGTCAGTACATCAAGGTACAAACTTTCCTTGATCGGCTTGTGTTTTAAAATCAGGGATGGTTCGTGAGACTACGTGAACGCTTGCAACAGAAATATACATAAACGAGTTACAAAAAAAAAAAAAAAAAATGCAAAATTATCATTAAAGGATTCTGTGTTTTCGGAGTTTATTTTTCGTCAAATTCGGAGGGTTATTTTTTTGCTTTCGAAATTTCGGAGTTTGTAGGAGTTTCTTTTTGTTCAATTCCGAAATATCCGAAATTTGTAGCTTAATTTCGCAGTGTTTCCTATGAAAAACAAATGAATAATATCAGGGTGTAAACGTATGCTAGATAAAGAAAAATAAAACGCGCTTATATCATTAATATTTCTTCAGCTGGATTTCGTGTTGGTGCCATTGCCGATGGCAATACTAATTTGCCCCACGGCAAAAGTTGCACACATCTGTGGCATCGATAAACGTCCATATCTTAAAAATAAACTCCTGGAGGTAGTCGCTGGGAAGCACGTATTCATCCCATCCTATTCCATGCTACCCCGCGGCCGCGCGAGGTGGAGTGGTAAAGGATGGAATAGGGAAGTTTCAACTGCCCCTCTTCCAATTTTATGCATTCTCTATGGTACATAGCTTTAACTGTTCCCAAAAACACAACCTCTCCTTCTTCTTAAAACACAAATAGTACGACCCAAACTGGAAACCAATACAGAGGCTTTTGTCGTGACCCGAAAGTACAATGACATAGATAAGTGGTAAGACCCCTTTTTGTCAAAGATCCGAGATGTGAAAGATAACTGTGGTGGCATTTTCTCCGGATCATTGACCCTGTGCGCTGATCAAACTTAATTGTAAAATACCGTCTTTATTTAGTTTTTGGCGGTTGGCACATAATATTCGAAGTTTATCGGATAAATCCGAATTGACCAAAACTTACCGGCGAGTGTTTTTCGCATTTGTCCAAAAACACGGAACAATTTTTTTTTTTTTTTTTTTTGCTGTTTCTTGCCCTAATCTTCCGTCCACCAAGTTTGTTTTCATAGTATTGGCGCTTTTCATCGCGTGTTTTTGAACCTACTTTCACGGCGTCATATGTAGACTCCCAGGCGCTGTGAACATCTGATTCGCTCGAGAAGGCTGAGAGCGAGCCTGCCGCCACAAATTTCTGTTTTTAAACAAAAAACAGCGCCGAAAAAAAAAAAAAAACACAGAGACACAGACGAAGGGAAACAGGACAAGGCGCACTCTCAACTAAAGTTTATTGAAGATGCACACGTTATATAGCCACAAAAAACCTTGTTAACCTCATCTGCTCAGCCCGCGTTTCAAAAGTTCAAACTCATCTCTAGATAAAGATAGGGACGTGTCACTTATACATTTCATTTCAGCAGATAAGGTTAACAAGGTTTTTGTGGCTATATAACGTGTGAATTTAAATAAACTTCAGTTGAGAGTGCGCCTTGTCCTGTTTCCCTTCGTCTGTGTTCCTGTGTCTTTTTTTTCGGCGCTGTTTTTCGTTTGCAATGAACCAACTGGCCCAAATCTCCCCTATATTTCTGTTTTAGCCGCTAGGTGCCGTTGATCTCGCTCGAGTCGCCAATAGTCATCATGAAAATGTGTCTTTACGGCCCCCATCGGAGACAAAGAGCCCGGCGGGTGAAGGAAACAATGGCGAATTTGACTCCGTTGCCGATTAATCGACGTTATACGACTTCCCGTAACGCTGTGTACTACAAAGTGACGTCCGACGTCCATCAAACGCCAGGCTGCTAACCCGCTTGGCGATTAATAACATTAATTGCGTAGACCTGCCGCCTCCATGGAGGGTATTCGCCGGACACCATACTTGAGTGCGCTGCTCACAGCGCAGGTTCAGTACGAGCTCACACTTATACACGAACGCGCTGTTTACAAACAAGTCCGCGTTTTGTCCACACCGGGCACAGCGCCTGCGCAGAAACCACATCCGCGTGAGGCGAAGCTTCCGCGCATGTGCTGTGCCGACAGCAGCGCCACCGCTGTGCCGTGACGTCAGACACTTGATGGTGTAGAATGCACGTTGCAAAAGAACTGGAAGCTCGCCGCCGGCACGCGCTCAACAGCCGCGGACTCGGCTACGCGTAGCGCAAGTTCGCCTGCATCTTGCGATGATGTCAGAACGCCAAACATTGCATATTACTACAAGCATTGGCTGACTAAAAAAAAAAAAGAAAAAATAGTGGGTAGACTTTAAGACACCTAGCATCGAGGTCTACCCACTATCCTCAAAATCACAGCCAATCAGAACTCGGCGTCGTTCTGACGTCACCGCTACCCCTGCGCAAGAAGCAGACGACTTGCTCTTCGCATTGGGTGAGTCAAGCGACCAAGAGCATCGCTATGGTCGTCCTTCTGCTTTTCTACGATTGACCAAAGGCTCCCATGACACCTTGAGTATGGTAACTTTTGTTTTCTTTAAAGGAAGCAAGAGGAACGTCAGGCTGTCAACTTTGACGGTGTTGGTTAGGGGACGCGATGACTACAAGCATTGCACCGTGCTTTTTAAACACGCCATCTAAACAGACCCTTTTCAAAAGTCCATATTAAGCAACATTGGCGGTCGTCAATGTTGCTCTGCAAAAGGCGTCTCCGCCGTACGGATCGTAGCTTTTTAGAAGAAATATCTAGATATATAATTTGGCAAAATTGAGGGGTTATGCACCTTAACGAGATACGAAGGTTTAATTCAGAAGTTTAAAAGGGAGATCTAGACTAGGCTAGGTGGCGCTAGCTACCACCCGATATAAAGGGTACAGCCAATATTCATCCATCCATTGGACACGAAGCGCTTGATTGGATACGAGTCCTCGCCGAACGCTAACGCAACGCTCGTATCCAATACAAACTCAGAGCACGTGATCAAGCAATGGCGGACAGGCGTTGGCACGGACTTTTGAAAAGAGTATATCGTAACTGGCATTCGATAATCCTGGCCGTGACGTCTCAGATAGGAACCATAACGAGATGTTCCGTCACCGAAACATCTCGTCGTCGATGGTCGAGGGAAGACTCCCTCGACCATCGACCATGTGCTGTTTTTTTTCTTTTTTTCTTTGCATTTGATTGCGCTTTGCCTGCAAGAATGCTCGAACAGCAGCGCCAGTCGAAGCCATACGTTTTGCACTTGCCAGGACGTAAAGGAAGGAAATGAAAATTGCCGTATACCTGGTGCATGATTCACGAAACGCGGAAACACATAATGAATTCAGGCGGGGTTTGCAAACACGAGGAAAATTTACGCGATTACGAGCGTCGAGAGCTGGTCAGAGTTAACCCTGCTGTTCGGTTTTGCTTCCACAGTTGCGAAGTATCTATGCAAAGTTGTAAGTCGGTATGTAATGTATAAAACATACCAATATGCAAATCGGCGAAGTATATACTATAATCCATACACAATGCACTAAAGTTGCTATCTAGAAATTGTAAGGTATTCGAGGATATTAAGCAAAAGTAATGTATATGGTTAATTCAGAGTTAAAATTCCGATTTAAACCTACCTAAGAAAACAAATTTTGCAGTTTTCACACGGAATCTGTTTTATGGCTGTTTTCCAAGCCAGGAGCGCCCGACGTGAACGAAACTAGGGTAACATTTCTTAAAATAGAGAGAATAAAATATTGTATGACAAATTGCTAGGAAATTCTGTTGCATACGTGAAACATTCTAGCGTCACGTGACATCAGGTCACGTGACGTCAATTTCTCCGCTAAATTTAGCGGGGAAACTAAATTTGTGTATATGTCAAGTGACATGAAGTTATGTGACATCACTCTCCCCGCCAAATTTAGTGGGGAGACTGAATAGGATAAGGTAGGGCAAAATGTGACGAACATTTTTATTTCTATGATAACTTTTATTTTTGCTTTAATATTTTAAAGAAACACAGCATGGGGATATTTTCAGATGTTTTGGCTGTATTTAGCAAAACTACAATACCTGAAAGTCGCACGATGTCTCATTTTGCCCCGCCCTGCGGTGCAACGTTACATGGGACAACGTGGTGGGGTACAATGAGACACGGTTATAAATTCTGATATGCGTTCACTTTTTGCAATAAAAGCACTTGAAACATACTGTGTGAGCTCTAACGCACTCTTCATGAGCCCACTCCTTGCATTCCAAGCACTGGATTCATACAGAATCATGTGGGGCTGCTTGGCTCCAAAGTTCATTGTATACCTGCAGGCACTGCCTATCTCTTGTGGTGAGCATCGCACGGTCTGCAGAACAGTGGGACACTAATAATCTTCCTCTTCGGTTTCATTTCTTTTTTTTTTTTGAGAGAGAAGGAAAAAGGGGGGGGGCAGGGGAACACCGGACCTTTGTTGCTTTTGCCAACATCAGCTTTGCCTTGCGGGGATATGACGTTAGAACGGTGCTGTTCTCCGACCTGCTTGTTCCCTTTTTTCTATCCTATGTCAGGTATAGAAGAAATGTTCTTGAAGCCTGAAACGTCGGAAAAAATACGCCGTCTGTAACCCAGCCGTTTTTTTTTTCTGTAGAGCCGTTGTTTTTTACATTTTTTTAGTCGTTTGGCTCGTCCTTTTTGAAGCCCATCCTTTGGTACGCCAAGAAGTGTGACAGCAGTGCGAAGGGAGTGACGCTGTTGCTTGACACTTTCAAGAGCTTTGTTCGTGTCAATTTCGCGCTATGAAGGCCTTGTTTTTTTTTTTTTTTTTTATACGTTCGGACCATCCTAGACACCGGGGGAAAAAATAATATGGTTCAGGAGCAACCAGGAGACTCGTGCGTTATTTACATGCTCGTCATAGAATGCCAGATTGTCGCGTTTTGCCCTGCGCGTATCCCGTGACGTAACTAAGTATTTCACACAAAAAACAACACAGATTGTTTAAATTTGGTCCGAATGGAGCTAATAAAGCATACCAATCAAATTGAAGCTTACCTTGGCAGAATAGTCGGTGCCAACCTGAGTGCAAGTCTCGAAGCGAAACCTATAGCGTTCAATTTCGCGCCTTTATGGCATGGGGTAAAAACGTCAACCTCAACTCCGCAATTTTTTTTTTCTCCGGAGTACTCTTGACAACCGCTTTGAATTTTTTACACACGCAAAGTATGGAGGCACGACACCTTTCGGTGAATTTTGAACGTACTCCGATTGCTAGTCTCGGAGATAGATGGCGCTAAACACAAACTGTCGCGTTTAGGGAGGCTCAAGTGAGGGTGGGAGCAACTGAAAACCTGGAGAGCGTTTGCAATTTAATGGCGGCGCCAAAGGGAGAGGATTCGGGAAAGGATATGCGCCAATGTTGCCTGAACGAGAGCAGACGCCCGCTCTGTTGCAACTCTGTTGCTCCATGCGCCGTTCCTGCTCTCACCTCCCATTGCAAGCAACGAACGCCTTGGCGCAGCCTCTCTCGCTTCCTTCTCGCTCCGAGAATTACAAACGTCGAGAGGAGAAAGCAGGGTTGCCAGACAAGCAGCAACGTCCAAGATGTCCGAATTTACCATTTTTTTGCGTTAAAGAAATACCCAACCTATCGCAACAAAACTGGTGGCTATGGAAACGTAATCATTTATACCTTGTGTAAATTATTTTAAGGGCTCTTATGACCTGAGTTAGGAAATAAAACGACCCTTTGCCCCATAGACTCCCAGCAAAATTTAGCAATTAAATGGCGTCCATGTCCCGTGATCCCCGATCTAGCAGTTGCACCCACCCTCACTTGAGCCTCCCTAGTCGCGTTTGCCCCGCGTCTCATTTTGCCCACTGGACCAGCTCTGCCTATGGACCGGAATGCGGCCACGGTCGGCCATCTTTAGGTAGAGTTATATCATCTCTAGCCATCATAGTAATATGGCGGACAGCGCAATGGGTAAGCTTAGAGCGTAAACTAAATTTGTGACACAGCGTCGACCAATCAGGAGACCTCTACTCCATCTCACAAATGTCGACAGTGAAGACAAAGGCACAGGCGCGTGAGCCTAGCTCAGCGAAACGCTATTGTTTGTACGAGACCTCGTGCATAGGAGGCACTTTCCAAAGCCACGCGCTCGTGCCCATGCCTTTGTCTGCACTGCTAGAACAGCGTCCTGAGACTGGCTGAAAGAAAGCAGTGCAAAGGGTGGGGTGCGCGAGCGTCTTGAGACGCGGAGTTCCGCTCGGCACGGCTCAAATTATACTTCGTTTCACTTTACCTGCGAGCGAAGCCAAAGCTAGAAGCGCGAGACCAGCGCTTTTTGCATTTCTCCCCAGCTCGCGCGCTCGAGCAAAGCCTGAACGCACGGAGCTTCCGTGCTCGCGCTTCCCTTCGCTCGCACATAAGGTGAAACGAAGTATAGTCGTGGCACAAATTTAGAGCACGCGACCACCGAGGCGGTAGGTTGCCACAAAATAGCCGTAGATCTAGTACAGTGTACCGTGTGTGATATTTCGTGCTTGATTAAAGTTGTTCCACGAAGCAGATTCTTGAAACCCGACGTGAACGGTAGCCTCGTCTTTTAGGACCCGGCGAAAGTTCTACGAAAGCGCAGCACCGGGGGAAAGCAGCGCAGCTCGCATCAAAAGCAGACTACGTACCGGCGTCTGCTTTCGGTGCTTCTTTCGATGCGACTTTCGATGCGTGCTGTGCTGCTTTTCCCCGGTGCTGCGCGATTTCGTGAAACTTTCACCGGGTCCTCAAAGACCGGGCTACCGTTCACGCCGGGTTTTAAAAACATGTTTCGTCAAACAATTTCAATCAATCACGGAATATCACCCACGCTATTTTGATGGCAGCCTGCCACCACAACTGCCAAAACGCCGTCTGCCATGGATGGATGATGGTGGCTGCCAAGTGGCTTCAGCAGCTGTATCTTGGCTAGGGGTGTCGCGAACCGGCCGAGGTTCGAGTTCGACCAGGTTCGACTTTTTCGAACTTTTAGTGGAAAATTCGACGAACCTTGTATTGAGGTTCGACTCATGTGCGCATGCGCGACAGTCTGGCCAGTTGGCTTCGGATTGGATGGTGATGGCTAAGGGATGAATTAAGGGCAGCGCTGATTGGTTATTTCAGTTAATACAGTACAAAAAAAATTAAGTTATTAACTTCTTCAGTGATTAGAATTAGTTTCTTTTAATTGCAACTGTTTATAAAATAAAATAACCCTTTTCATAAAAAAAAATTCGACAAACCTAGACATGCTTCTATCAAGGTCTGGCCACACTGTCCACGAAGTCGAACCGGTCGAATCTGGTGAAAAGTTCGAAGGTTCGTCGAACCGGTTCGACACAGTCGAACCCCGAAAGTTCGACCTAAAAATCTGGTTCGACAAAAGTTCGCGACACCCCTAATCTTGGCTAGAGGTGATATAACTCTACCTAAAGATGGCCGCCACTGACCGCATTCGCGGAGTGGGCAAACGCGATCCAGCAATTGTCATTGAGATCAGTGATTTTACCCCACTTTACGTGACGTCTATTTTCCCGCTAAATCTAGCGGCGAAAGTGAATTGACGTTGAAGTCACGTGACGTCAATTTTTCTGCCAAATATAGTGGGGAAACTAAGTTGGGGTAGAGGTCACGTGACTTGACGGCATGCGACATAATTTTCCCCGCTAAATTTAGAGGGGAAATTGAATTGGCGTTTGAGATCGCGTGACACCGATTTTCCCGCTAAATGTCTCGGGGAAACTGAATTTAGCTTCACGAAATTCGGGGTAACTACAGCCACGTGACATGAAGTCCTGTGACATAATTTTCCCCGCTAAATTTAGCTGGGAACCTGAATCGGCATTTAGGTCACGTGACAAACTGATTTTGTGTAGAGGTCACGTGACACGAAGTCACTTGACGTCATTTTTCGGCCAAATTTAGCAGGGAAACTGAATTGGTGGTGAGGTCACGTGACGTCAATTTTCCTGCTAAATCTCGCGTGGAATCTTAATCGAGCTTCACTTAATCCGGCTTCACAAAATCCGGAACTATAGCCGCGTGACATGAAGTCATGTGACATCATTTTCCCCGCTAAATTTAGCGGAGAAATTGAATTGGTGTTGAGGTCACGTGACGTCATTTTTCCCGCTAAATCTAGCGGGGAAGCTTAATCCGGCTTCACGAAATCTGGAACTACTAGCCAAAGAACGTTTCACATTAAAATGCACAATAAACACAGTCAATACAAATACAATAAAATACACAACACAACCAGCTGAGTGTAGACCATGGTGGAAGAAACACATTTAGGTAATGACTCTGGCCGCTCTTCCCGCAAGGAGCGAGCGACCTGTTCGGAGCTAGACTCGAACCACGAGTAGTTAGTTCCGCGCCGCCGCGGAGGGCGCTGCGGTATGAAGTCCATCCTCGGCGGCCACGGTGTCGGCTTCGTAGCGTGCTCGCCTTTTTCGCGGTGGGGTGGTGGTGTGCGGCCAGTGGCTGGCGCCGTATTTTGCTTGGTGCTGTGTTGATCACAGGTGCCACCATCGTGCACGACGGTGAGCCTTAAAAAGAAGAAGAAGAAGAAGGAAGAGAACACAGATTTACAGACTCTGGCGACTTGGTGGCGGCGTAGCGGCGGTGAGGTACAACAAGAAGAGGTGAGCGAGGGAATGCGGGACCACCGCTGGGAGAAACAAGCGGAGTGGTCGGTTTGGGAGGGACGCCATACTTGGGCGCCATCTATCCCCGTGCGAGTGAAGCGCGCTTGGTGCGCCAAATATAATGTGGCCGCCGCATCGGACAGAGGGTCATCACCTAATGTGTTTCTTTCACCGCGGGTACAACAAGAAGCGGTGAGCATGGGAATGCGGAACCACGGCTGGGAGAAACAACTGGTGCGGTAGGTTTGGGAGGGACCCCATGCATACTTGGGCGCCATCTATCCCCGTCCGAGTGAAGCGCTCGGTGCGCCGAACATAATGTGGCCGCCGCGTCAGACAGACAGTAATCACCTAGATGTATTTCTTCCACCGTGGTGTGGACACAGTGAGCGCGCGCTGGCACTCGGTTTTCGGCCTGCTCCAGGCGCACATTCTATGCCAATCACCAACGAAGGGAGCAGGGGAACGCTGGGAACCACCAAGAGAAGGCTAGAATATTGGTGGTTTCTCGTGCAGCAAAGGGACCAAGAAATCCCCGCAGGCTAGGTCCCAGCTGCGGGACCGCTCGGCTTAAACGGAACAGCCGCAGATCATCATAATGATCCGTGAAGACCCTTACGAGCATTACACAAGGGAGCGGTACGTATTTTATTAACTTTTTTCAACCGAAAATATTTGCACACAATTTTAACACAGTAGAAGGAATTCGTCGGATAAAGAGAAATGAAAGTGATTACAGAGGCAGCAAATTTGTGTGTCAGTTGTGGTAACAATGTAGCTTAAAAGTATGTTCCAGCCGTTGATGGCGAAGGGTAAAGTTGAATTACTGTATGAAGTAGTTGACAAAAAAAAAAAAAATAGGCCGCAACTTACTGGTGTCAAAGCGGGGGAAAATCTGTCACGGGGGTAAAATCAGCGATTCACGAAGAGGCATGTTATGGTAGAAGATACGGTGAAGGAGAGAGAAACTTAATCATCCGGCTTCACGGATCATCATCAGCAGCATGCATAGTGATCATCATCAGCAGCAGAACAGTGGTATGTGTACCCGGTGTGAAGCATGTGCCACGTGACTGATTGCGTTATTGTAATTCTGTGTGACAACCATCTTTCTGTTGGTTGCTATCTGTGGTGTACGGCGCGCAGTTTTGACCGATAATTCATAAGTCGCTGAGTAATTTTTTTTTTCTTTGTCATTAAGTTGATACACATTTCTGAGCCTGCCTTCAGGCACCGACGTCAGCACGGAAGAGACCAAGAAATTCCGTGTGGTATAAAAATCAAATTAACGCAAGAAAAAAAAAAAAAGGAAAGAAGGCAGGTTCACGCTTGTGTTCCGCGTTTTTGCCTGGTCGAGATTCAGACATGGAAATTAGTTGCAACTAGAGCCACTCTATATGGCAGCGTAGCTGCCATATAGAGTGGCTCTAGTTGCAACCACCTCGGTTGCAATATACCGATCTCACCAGGAGTTGCGCGACGCCACCGCTGCCGCGGTGCATGCTGGTACCTGTAGTCCTCCCCAGTTTTCCGGCCGCGTCAATGCGCATTGTACACCCGCTCGGCGTTTGGAAATTTTCGGGTTAGCACGAGACGTTTAGCCGGGTGTTTACTCATGGTTTTCAATGGGTTGCTTCACCCGTTGTATGCCACGGTGCTACAATAACAGCACCAGGCAAAAAGGCCTCCGATATTATGTCTTCCCGAGAGAAAGCAGCACGGCAAAGAAAGGTAAACAGAGCCGGACAGAGCGGCAGGAAAAATAGCGTTTTTCCATTTGTTTCGCGATTTGCTTCATTATTATATCCACCTATTGCACGTCAGCTAAAAAGTGTAAGATTACAGGGCACGAGACACACAGCGTGCCGAAGTGTTCTGTACGTTGGAATCTCTCTGAGCATTCGCTCCGTAGCGGTCTGTCCGTTGGTCTATATCCACTAAGTTTTGTGAGGCCGTTTCGAATACACTTTTTGCTCAATGAATTTTGGTGGTTATAACTGTTAATGTGACGACATGTTTTAAGCACAACTGTGCTTCAAAAGATCAGGACAATCACTAAAAAAAAAAAAAAGCTGCGATTCTTGATATGCATCACTTGAAATAAAATATTTTTTTTCGGAAGCGGTTTTCATATTTTTTTTCATACAAAACTTTAAAAAAGAAAAAAAAAAAAACATTGCATAATGCAATTTAGAAGTGCAACACTTACCGGTAGAAATGTAACAAACCAGCCTAACCTATTTTGTGGTGGTCTATTAGGCTGGCGCTACTGATCCAGAAAAAAGCTTCCAACGTCGGGCGACTCATAGCGTTCGGAGCTTGCGCAAACAAAACGAAACTGAATAGAAACTGTACACGAAAAATTATCTCCACCCCAAGTTTTCAGGTATCTTGCATGGTTGCTTCTTTTTGAGAGATGACAATTGTTACGGCGCATCAGGCATGGCCTTTCTGTAGATCATTTCTTCTCTGTGTGCAGACTTCTCCCCGTAGTTCATCTGTATCCTGTCGCACAGGCTGTCAACCAGAATGAAACAACTTTTAGAAAACTATCGCTCACCAAGAAAGTCTATTTAGCTCCTCTTACTTCATTGCTGATTAAACGTTATGCACAAGACTGAAAACTACCAGGCTCAGCTTTTCACCAACACATTTGACGCTGTTCCACGGTGCTACACAAAGCCGATGGTCCCTCGAATTTTCTTGTTCTTTGCCATTCAACTAGATGTTCAGTTTCCAAGTTAATTGAGACATCCGAGCAGCCGGAAAGCTCGAGTAGTGGCGTCGTTGTTTTTTTCCTGCGGCCGCAGTGGGACCACTGCGTGAACGGCAGTGTGCTCACGCGTTCACGAAGACGAAGAAGCAGACGACAAAGCGATTCTAAAGCGATAAGACGACTGGAACTGCTTTACTGCGCTTGCTGACAAATTAAGACATCACAACCAACACAATTTTACGAAGTACAGACATGCAGGCGAATATCCAAGCTGATACCGGTGCGTTCCAAACGATAATCTACGATGTACGCGCAGCCCAATGTAGCCGGGAAGCCGGAAAGCGATGACTACAAGTAGCATGGCGGCGGCACCACTTCCGGAATGCGCGCGCCTGCGCAGTTCGCTTGGGGACATCGGTCGACGACTGGTCGCCAAGACAACCGTGTGCCGGATATCACGGGAGAACAGAATCAAGAAATAGAAAGCAGGTAGTTAATTGCTCAGAAGGTGATAGTGACACTGAGCGAATAAAACTTGCAACTCTTTCGATGAGCAACAACGATTTAATAATCCTTCCAGGCACTTTTTTGTAAGCGACAGGCAGGACACATGTGCCACGAAATAAACATTCTAAAAAACATCAGTTAAAAAAACTTATCGCGCAATTCGGAAATGTGCCTTTTTTCCGGGTCGTTGATTTCGAAATAGAAGCACAGGGGTTATTTTGTGATCACACACCTGTCCTGTCGCGGCATTCCAATTTTTTTTTTTTTTTGGTGCTGTTTTATTTTTGAGTTTTACAACGCAAGAAGTTAAGCATGAGTCACACGTATCTTAGATGCACTCGCAATTTCTAAATGACACCACGCTCGGGCCGGACCATGGAGTGACCTTGTGCCGTCTACCTATATACCTACATTCCGTCGTAAGGGAGTCTAGAAATCCCCTATACCTCCATGTGCGCAATGTCAAACATATTATAAAAAAAAGGAAAAGAAAACATTATTATTTTTTTTTTTTTGGTCGCAACGTAAGTGTACGCGTTCACTTTGGTATTTGCATCACACATGGACAAGTGGATTTCACTGAACAGCGCTTTGATAGAAATTTTCATCATGAAACGAAAATCGCTGCACGCTGTGTTGGTATCCCAAAATATTCGGGAGCGTATCTCTTCTCGAAAGGGTGCGTAGTCAGACACAAGTGTGTGAATGGGCCATGTTGATTTAACCTGAGACTGGGGTAGAGAAGAAGCATCAAAACCTTCTACGTTTTGATGCTTCTTCTCTACCCCAGTCTCAGGTTAAATCAACATGGTTAATATTCACCAGCTCGCCTGCACCCTTACGATTTTTTCTGTGTGAATGGGCCTTAACCGCAATCATTTAATCCATTCTGCCATCCTCATTAGGCAAACACAAAGAGCTATTTTAGGATCTTGTTCTTTGTGGAAAGGCCCACACGTTCTCAAAACACGTGCTCTGTTGATTTATGCTGCGCCTTTTTTTCTAATCTCAAATTTGGCGGCTTTTGCGTCTCGATGTCAATGCAAATTTGTCCACGAGGACATTTGTACGTCGACTCGGCATCGCATCTTTGACGTAAAATATGCTTATTAAGAGAGCTCCCTTACAAATTCTACGCTTCATAAATGTCAACTCGTTTATGTTTGAAGGTTTCACGAAGGTATTTGCTCGCTTACGACGTCACTTCCACATCCGCATTGACGTCAGCTGTAATCGGTTGGCCGGCTTTGACGCTCGATGGCTTGATATCTTTCGCCTGTGTGGAGGAGCCAGTGCGGACTCGATAGTTGTGTGCTCGTCGTCTCTCCAGCGCCCGACCATGGCCAGCAAGTCGGAGAGGGAACGCCAGAAACAGATCCAGGACAAATGTCAGGCCATCCTCGGTCAGCTCCTGCGCGAGGAAGACAACAAGTACTGCGTGGACTGCGATGCCAAAGGTTCGTGATGCAACGCCGCCGCTCTTACAAGGCCTAGACGACTCGTCACTGGTCGCGACCTCCCGTCATCTCGGCTCTTCTGAGAATCGGTGGCTGGGGACCGCTACGAATCAACGGAAGAATGAGAATAACTAGAAGGCCCGTAGGTGTAAGAGGGTTCCGTTATTCGTATTTGTGGGGGCCACCGACCCCAAGGATTTGAGCACGGTTCAGCCATTTCCTCTAGCATCTGTCGAGCGACAAAGCTCAGGGGGGTGGTATTTCCTCTGCCCGTTCCCGCCTCCTGTTGTGAGAGCCTCTCGTGCAACAACGCAGCTGTGCGACGCGTCGCCTGTTTAGGAGTCGGGATTTTTGACAAGATGGAACGATGTAGGAGGTTCTGCGATGGCTGCTGGATGCGTGGTTCTCGTCGTTCGCAGGGCCGCGATGGGCGTCGTGGAATTTGGGGATGTTCCTCTGCATACGCTGTGCGGGCATCCACCGAAACCTCGGCGTCCACATCTCCAGGGTCAAGTCCGTCAACCTGGACACTTGGACGCCGGAGCAAGTTGCCGTAAGTCGGGAGCGTTCCTTCTTTTCGCGGGGATCGGTTGACCATAGCCGCCTGATAATTCGACGCGGCAACTCGGGTTCGTTGACGCTTTAATTGTTGCGCTTGGGCTTGACGATGTCTGTCTGCGTGTGTGAGGGGTCTCTTGGAGGTCAGGAGTACCCGAAGTGAATCTTGAAATCGCGTATATGGATGATATATTTGTAGATGTCTTACCGGAGCTAGTGCTCTATATTGGCCCTGGAGCATCAGTAGCAGTGGAACTGCCATGATAAGGTCAAGTTGTGAGATGTTACCAAAGCACTTAATGAATGCTTTGGTTGCGTGAGTAGTCAATCATGACACAAAGTCCCTCATGCTTGATGTCACTGAATGTCTTCCTACCATGATAATCACGCTTGATCACCATATCAGCAGTTCAGGTGCTAGTGAGAAATGTACACATTGATTACTTCCTTGAGGTCTCTCGGAACAATTTCCTTTTAAACAAACAAAGAAAAGCCTCAAAGTTATTATAATACTTTAGCTCCCTGCACTTCATTGTGATTGAAGGACATGTTAGTAGAAGAAAGTTTTGAACCAGTCTTTGGTGTTTGTTTAATGCAAAAGTTCTAATGTGTGCTTGTCCCCTTCTAGTGTCTGCAGCAGATGGGCAACAGCAAAGGCCGAGCTGTGTACGAGGCTAACCTTCCTGACAACTTCCGGCGGCCCCAGACGGATTCGTATCCTTTGAAGCACAGCTCAGATCGTGATAATCAATTCAAATAATTTCTGTTTGTCCAACCTGTGGTAAGGGCTGTGCAATGAAACATGGGTGGGCAATAACAGATGAACCTCCCCTTGCGACTGGGGAGGGTTGGGATTTGTTAATTAGCTCCTGACAGCGTCATCAGGATTAGGGTAACTGTTTGTCACAATTTATGCACCTTTTAATGAAGACAGTTGGCACCAAAATCTTTTATGGCACTCTTATAGTTAAAAAGAATAGGTCGTCTCTTCTGCATGCCTCATCTGCTGCAAAGTACCATCAACCTGTGGTGGTACTTTGACTGTTTGTGTGTCGCCAGAGCTTGAACGACATTGAAGTATCGTAGATAATGTCAAACCCGCACTGGTGTCTGAACCAGTGGCATAGCCAGGAAGTTTTTTCTACGCCTTTCGCTGACCGTTGTGATTTTTATGTTGCACTTGATGGGAGTGGTTGACCTTACATGGTGCCTGCTCAGATCGCTAGAAGCATTCATCCGTTCTAAGTATGAGCAGAAGAAGTACATTGCCAAGGAGTGGGTCCAGCCACCCATGCCTCCTCCTGCCGTAAGTGCTTTACTGCCGATCTCCAACTCGAAGCGTTGGGTCTAACGGCGACTGCGCTTGTCCAGTGGCCAGCTTGAGAGTTGCTCAAGTTTCTGGTCTTGTTTTGTGCAGTTCGATATTGAAGAGGACCGAAAGAAGGACAAGGACAAGAAGCGGCCCAAAGCCAAAGCTAGCTCGTCGGAGGTGCCTGTGAGTAGGTCTTTGCCTTCCGTTTCGGGTGCCCCTAAGGTAATCGTAGAGACACCTGTCTAATGCACAGTGTAGGAGTTACCTTCCTTCCTCCTCAGTAAAACGGCATGCAAAAGAGAAAAATTCTTGCCAGACTTCCTTTCCCTGAATCTAGGACATGGAAAGCTACATTCCAGAATCGCGTCTTGCCTCGATATCCGTGAAACTCTACACTGCGAAAAGCCGCTGTCAGGAAGCAATTAGCAAACAAATTGTTCTCTTCTTGGTTCTGCGTTTTCAGCATGTGCTTAACCAATGTCACCAGTAGATTGTTTCTCTCTATCAGTTCGTTGTTACACAATTCATGTTGTTCGTTGTTTCGAGCAAAAGGCATTCTGGCTTGAAACATTGACTCAAACATTCATTCTTTCCGCGGTACCACAGAAGGCACCACACAAAATGTTGCACAACGTGATTCGGCAAGTAATCATGGTGACAACGTTGGCTGGTGATCAGAGTGCAGTTCTTGAAAGACATCAAGGCCTGCTTCAAAGGGGGCAATTTGCCCACCAGTTTTGGTGTTGCTGGCGAGTTGTTCCCTAGCTTTCCCTAGATTCTTGCGCTGCAACACGAATTGCTGGGATCGAGTAAAGCTCGAAATGGGACGAGCAACTCGGACAACTTGGAAACATTTGATGTGGCAGCAGCCAATCAGGGACGCAATAGTTTCACGTGACACCCTTGTGGTGGTGGTGGTGACAACTAAAGACTTGGTTGTGGCTTGAAATAGATTTTTTTTGTGAAAAAATCCTTTCAGAAAGATGACTTGGTATTCTAAATGCCATCTAAAGATATAAAACATGTTTATCTTGTGTAATTGTAAGTCTAAATAGTCCAAGAAAATTATATTTTAATGTTGATGATGGCAAATCGTGGGAATTCGGTTGCTGCGTGTGAAAGCGGGCAGCCCGTGTTGCCGGTATTGTGACTTCAAGTTCTTGGGAGAAGGCCTGCTTCAGACAGGGCAATTTGCTCTCCAATTTTGGGGTTGCTGGCAAGTTGGTCTCTATAATTCCCCAGATCCTCGCGCTGCAATACGAATTTTGGGATTCAGTCCGGCTTGAAGCGGGTGAGCAATTCCAACAACTCGGGGACGTTTGAAGCGGCAGCAGTCAGTCTGATACGCTATATTTTCACGTGACCTCTCTCATGGTGGTGGTGATAACTGAACAGGGGGTTTAACTTTGGTTTAGGCATGGAATCAATCATTTTCACGACTAAATGGCTTCAGCAAGGTGAAATGGTATCCTCAGCACCATCAAAAAGTGTACCGTAAAATCCCGTAGGGTGCGCACCCAAGATAGAGATAAATGGTGAAAAACATAACATCTTTAGGGATGAGATGCCAAAAATTTATGAAAAATTAATGATAAATACAAGGGCCACCTGCTACAAACCACGTGACATGGGAACTGATACCAACCCCCGGAATCTTCCTATACCTCCCATTGGGACTCCAATTGCAGACGGCAGCGCCAAATCTCCCCTAACATGTGGCGGGTTTCTACAAAAACAAGAAATTAACAAAACAATATGCGCACCGTCGTCATGGCAATTGCTAGGTTATGGGAGAGGGTGTAAGGAGTGTTGTCCCTCTTCTCCCTCTCTCACCCTCGTCGACAATTGGGTGCAAGTTCGTTCAGAGTTCGGAGCAGCCTCCAAACTTTGAACGAACTTGCATCCTATTGTCGCCGAGGTTGAGAGAAGGAACTGCTTTGAACTCTGAACAAGCTTGCATCCCATTGCCGCCATCTCTGTCTTCTACAAAACAATGTAATGGCAGTGTCTTTTCTAGCAAAAAATAAAATGTGTTTTCCCTTTTCTGCGAATGTCCGACGCTTCCAGAACGATTGCACTTGACTTTGCGTCGCTCTATTGAGATCAGCTCAGTAACAGAGCATGCTTAGTGATAGCCCCTTCTCATTATATAGTCAGTCGATGAATGCAAAGTGCGCCTAGCCGCTGGTGTTTTGCGGCTTAAAATGGGTGCACTTTGGCAGTCTGAGCGCAAATCCAAACTTCTTTTGCAAGTTCTCTTTTTATTAGGCACACTCTTTATACAGAAAAAAATGTTCACTTCACGGCACAACAAGGTAACAAAATCTACACGAAACTACTATTCAGGTATTCACAGACCTGCAATCACACATTCACCTTTAGTGTAATTAGCGACAGTGATTCGATCGCCAAGGTCTATCGCAGGTGCCTTCTGCAGTGCGAACTTCTCCACGCACCTGCTAACGAGCTCCAGGTGCCCTAACACCAATCCCCCCATACCGCTCGTCTTAACATAAATTCACTGTCCCTTCTGACCTTCTACAATAACTCTACCAATATGAAACATGCACCAGCAAGTTTTTGGCAATCCGAAACTGTATAACCAAGCAGCCCCTGTCTTTACCTTTCGTCACTCGGGAAACCCAAAGAACTTGGCAGAGCTGTTGCCACCGGATTTAGAGCACCACTGAGTCGAGCAATGGACAAAGTACCGTTTGGCTCGGCTTACTGGATAGACGGAATAGACCAATAACCAAGAGGCCAACGCCACTGCCCGCTGCCACAAACGAAAACCACCACCGCACTGCTGGCACAGGTGCCGTTAAGCAGCCGACGCGCAACTGCTCTCAATGGTCAAAATACAAAAAAAAACAACCGACCAATGAGAGCAAAGTATGAGGGCGAAACTTTAGCTAACCAAAAGCATTTGTTTCACCTTAGCAGGATAAATTTTTAAATCCTGTAGACAGCAACCATAATAAGTGTCTCATTTTATTACATAAATTTTTCGGCACAAACCGGAAGTTCTTAATAGAATGCCAACAAATAAGGATGGCACTCAAATAGCTGACTGCAAGTCTGTCAAAGATTCCTGGGGGTTGCTGATACTGCAGATCGCAGACACTGCAAATTCGTGTTTCACAACGTGATAAGCATGCAGGGAATTCACCACAAACTTCTTTGTCACGGGGAGGGATACTGCAGACGCAGCAGGTTCGTGCTTCACAGTGCGATAAACGCGCAAAAACCGGCTAAACTTGCTTGCCACGGTAATCGATATCGTGCTCGCAGATTTCGGACAAGAAACACGGGAACTCGCTATTAACCCTGCATGTCTCACATACCGGTACCACAGATTGCACGGTTCACATGTTTCTGGTCGGACATAGCGTGACATCGGATGGGAATAAGGGGGGAAGGATGTTTTGGAATTTTTATGTTATAGCCAGAAAAAGGGATGGGCCATCTCTTGGGTAGAGGGCGACCCTTAGGGGATTTTACGGTAGAAACTAGTCGCTAACGGGTAACTTTGCGTTTAAATAGTGCAACACATTTAAAATTTTAGTGACCATGATAATGAAATACGGCGATTTGAGCTTCAGCAGTTGCTGCGTGTGAATGCGGGAGGACCCACGGTGCCGGCGTTGCGAATGTCAGGATGTTGGAAAAATTCGCCCCGTCTGAATCGGGCCTTTATTATGACAGCGTGAGAACGCAGGTCGTCTCTTTCGAACATCCGGCCTCCAGCTTGCGCTCTTTGCCAGACTTGTGCGGTACTCATTACAAATAATTGGATCTGTTTGCAATCGAATTACTTTCTGGAGTAATTTTGTAGCCATTTGATTAGTGCATTTATTAGCAAGTAATCGCAAGGGCAATCCGATTACTTCTACGGAGTACTCAAATTACCTGTAACCGTTGCCATTTTTTCCTCCCCTTTCTAACGGCACCCTTTGTACAAGTTTCCTACCGAGAGAACCAAGTCTCCGACGGGAGGGTGGTTCGCCGAAAGGATTAAGAAGATAAGTAGTTATATAATTGACGATTCTAGTTCAGATAAAAGGCACACGAAAGACCCCCTTTCAAACCGGCAAAAAGACTCTGCTGTCTTGAAAATTTGAAATAGATCAGAAAAGTAACTGGCTCTTTCTTAAAGTAACTACGGCCAGTTACTTTTATTCGGGAAGTAATAAAGTAATTCAATTGAATACCTTAACCAAGAGTAATTATAATCAATTACTTTTGTTCGAGTAACGTCTTGGCTGCAAATGCACAGCTCGAGGCTGGAGACGCCGAGACGTCCGTGAAGGTAGGAACTACGCCAGGAGGCAGGACAACTGAAGGACTGCCCTGCCATCCTCATTCTGTCTGTGACCCTATATAGCCTTTGTGTGATGAAAGGTATTTTGCGCCTGCTTCTCGAAGTACCAACTGCTCGTATGACCCCGTGCAGGGTCTAGGCGGGTGCCAAAGTGGCGTTGCCACGTCCAGCGCCAGTGGACAGGCGGTGCCAACCGTCGTTCGGCCTCTGCGAGTTCCCAGCATACGGCCGACCTGCTTGGACTGGGTACGGATCATGACCACTTGTCTGCCTCTCGCTTCTAGGCGTACGCGAGTTTTCCTGACCAACATTTTGCATTTTGTGGTTGTGCGCTCGCATTGTACAATATTTAAGAGGGACACTTTAATCTTTTTAACACCTCTGGCTAGGTGTTCAGCATTTCGTGAAGCTTCAATAAAACATGGCCGCGAGGCTCGACTCCGTTTGGTCGATGGGTGGGAGAGAGGGAGTGAGGTGCTCGATGCTGATTGGTCAACAGGGAGGTTATGTGACCAGAGGGCTAGGCAAGGAGGAGCTCGACCGCCTGTGCGCACTGAGGGAGAGGAGCTTGAGAGTATAGAAGGCTTTGAAAGTTAAGAACCAGATTATCTCCGCTTGTCGGTGTTTGAAATGACAATGCCCGAGGAAATGGTTCAATCGAGTACGGTTCATTCACCCGCATGTTTTCGATTGTACCCCCTATAGCCGAAATACCTGTAGTCATTGAAGGCCGCGGACTTCCGCTTCTGACGCAGACATGTCATCTTCCGCGGCTGAGCCTCCCGCAGCGACAGCGGCCGACGATCCTTTTGACGAGTTCCTGAGTGCTAGCCCCGTTGCGGTGCCGGCACAGCAACAAAAGCAGCAGACGACGACGGTGGCGGACGCGTCTGCTGCAAAGGCGGAGGAGCCGCCTTCTTCAGCCAGACGGCTCCCGCGGCAGAGACCGCCCGCAACGTACTCACCAAGGAGTCGATCCTGTCGCTCTACAACAAGAACAACTCCTCGGCCGCCTTTGGGGGTCAGCAGCCGCCCCAGATGGCGCCACAGCACATCTACGGCATGCAGGGTGAGCGAGCGGGACTCTTCGTACTTGGGTGTCAGTCAACATTGAACGTCGCGCAACATAGGGATTGTGGATCCCTGATGGGACCACATGGACATCATTTCGAGTGCTGGTTCTCAACCCCTAATATTTCGGGGGCTCCCTTTAGGATTCGGCAGTAGTGATGGGGGACCCCATCCACCGGGAGGGAGATGGGGGGAGAAGGGTGGCGTTGGGAGATTACGACGACAAAAGGGTAAATGACGCAAGCTAAGTGTGTGCTAACAAGGCCCAGCCAGGCTCAAGCCCTGAAACCGAAAATAATCGACTCTAGTCACTCTGCGCAGATGGTTTGGTCTATTTAGCTTTGTAAAATAACCAGCATAAAAAAAGTCTTTATTGCTGCGTTTAATTGATGGCTGAAGGCTTCGGGGAGCCCAAGAAGGCACCCCTCGTTTAGACGGAATTAAAAGAGGCTTTAAACAGACGGGTTAGAGGTGAATTCCAGTGTTATGTCCCGTGAATTCGAATGTAACTACTATTTGCCTTCAAAGTATTGCAAAACACGAGAAAAAAAAAAAAAAGAATAAAAAACAGTAGAAAGTTGTGTCAAAAGCAGACTTCTGGCTGCAGAGTAGGTGCCACTTTGTGCGTACGCTGTGCTTTCTTGCACGGGCAATAGTTTGGAAATCCTGCTTGCAACTATGGCATTTTTAAAAAAGTAGAGTGTCAGCATAGCTTTGACTGCAAAGCTATGCTGACATAGCTTTGCAGTCAAAGCATTTCGAAAAAGCAAAAGCAAAATGCCAAAAGAATAGTCCCAATGTACGTAGAATACAGCTTTCGTGAAACTTTTTCCGCCATATTGAGTGCGAAACGTTTTTTGCTACGTTTAGGTCGTAACACACATTTGTTTGTCACCGTCTCGGGGTCTGCCATACAAGTATGAACAGAACCTTGTGGATCCAATCTCATATAGGGAGGAGAAAATTCATGGTCAAGTGCACAATCAAGTGTTGGAACCCCACTTCCAACACTTCATTATTTTTTTTTTACAATGTTTTTGTTTCAGTGTGTGTTGAAAGGTTAATGGTTTGGGTGGGCAGTCCCAATTCAGCTCAACTGACTGTTGGCTTTTCTCGCTAGGCAAGTTTGAACGCTTTTCTGTAGGGTGTAATTAACACCGGTGCGCACTTCTAAATCGGACAGAAAAATTGGCACCTGTGCGTAACAATTTCGAATTTTCATCAAATTTGTGGGTTTTTGCGTTGTGAAATTTCATGGCATAGCTCTCTTATGAAACATCAAAGCTCTCTTACTTGTGACAGAGTGAGGCCGACACCCTTGCCACTGACGCAGATGACCAAGTTGTACTTGCGGCGCCACCCCCCAACAGGCGCAGCAAGCAGACTCCGTGCCCCGGTGAAAGCGGACAACCCTGTCATGTCTTCTTGCCACGCCTGTCGGGAAATGGTGCCACAAGCATGTATTTTGTTGCCGTCTGCTGAAAAAGTAGCTTGGCTGTAAAACAGTTCACGTAGGAGTCTGGAATTCATTTTTGGTTTTGTCACAGGGGGTCCCTTTGGAACTGCCCAGGGCTACTTGCCAGGAGTACAACCCTTGCCCACGGCACTGCGCATTGCACAGGTGAGGGCCCGCTGTGCGCACAGCCTTTTTACCGAGTTTATTTTCCCGTCATCACCGAAGCCGCCGTGTGCCCAGGGAACCCAACTTCATGTTTTGGGTGTTAAACTAGCTTTCAAATTGAATTACTGCATTCCAGCGAGCTAGAAAGGGAATGTGGACCAAATTGAACGAGCATCTGCTTTGAGAGGAGGGGGAAAAGCTCTTGAAGATGACCTTGGTGCTACAACCAATCGCACCCCGTATTTAGTGCCTGCCCCAGCCTGGTGGCGATTTAAAGATTGGGGTATGCTTTTTTTGCCGCTTAAGGGGGGGGACACTACCTGGGAATGTCAACTTTTGAACTGCTCACTCAATACACTGTGGGGGGTATTGCTACCAACAGAGGTACCGATAGAGTAACCAAAGGGTTGTCTCAACAGCGGCGATAGCTCAAGGAGACGTCAAACCTAGTAGCGCGGTCCCCACATCTCCGCTGCAATATAGACGAAGTTTAGGGCTACATTACCGCGGGTCGGTTCGATTAATTACCTCCGTCGGTGCCAATGATCGTCTACCTTGTCTCACTCTCTCGAATATAGCGGAAGAGAAGACACACGTACCAGAGTAAGGACAGAGTCCAAGAGCATTTATAACGTACTCTTCTAAATGAACTACAATGTCCCAATCCAAAATGCCCCCCGCGCCGGCAAGGAAAGAAAAGGTCTTTACCTGCCAGACACGGGGTTCCGGAGAGCCAGACCGGGGAAGCGTCGGAGAAGTCGCCGACACACGTCCTATCTCCTTGCGGTCACCCGGACGAGTCCCTTTCCCGAAAGCGGGAAAACCAGAGGCGAAACCTCCTTGCCTGTCAGCAGTGATCCGCATCCGAGCGGGGGGACGGAAAAAGGTCCCCCCGGAGAGAGAGTGAGGAGGAGAGCCCCCCAAGCCAGGCGGCTCTCCTACGCTTCACGAACAGGTCGGAGCTCACGGCGAAGGAGGCCGAGTGTTCCGACCCGCGGCCGTTGTCGCAGCCATCGGGGAAGGGAGATCACAGGAATCCCCACATCCCCCTCCTTAAAACGGTAGGTGGGTCTCAAGAAAGAATAAAGAAGGCCCACCTGCTCTCATAAAATAATATATTACTCTGCGCACCCCTAACAAATACACGCGACACCCAGCGCGCGTCTTCACAGTGTCCGCCGTCAACAGCTGGCCCGCAGGACCGAAGAACCAGAAAATTCAAGTCCAGGTGCACGAACGCGGCCATCACAACCTTGCACAGCATCACAGGCGCCGTGCTGATACAGCTGGACACAGGTGTCGCGGTACGAGCTGGCCTGCAGTGGGGGGCAGTCAGGCGGGCGTGATGGCGGAAGCACCAAAAAGACCAACGACCGCCGCCCACCAGCGGAGACCATCTAAGGAAGTCCCAGACACGCTGCCCGGTGGGTTCGGCGCCATCTCTGCCGCAGTGGGCTGGTGAAGGGGGGGTGGACGACCTCGGAGCAGACCTGCGAAGTTGTAATGCACCAGCAGCCAACACGCCCAGAGCCGGCCGTAGACCTCCCCAAAGGGAAGAAAGGGCGCCGCAACCCCCAAACGAGGGGGCGCGCACAACCGACGCTCGCCTGCCTTGGGCCGCAAAGGCGGCAGAAACGGGCAGGAGCAAACGACAAACAAAACCACAAAAAAAAGGTGGCCAATTTGTCAATGGTGACAGGAACATGCCAGAGTGACCCGCTTCAACAGCGGAAGAAGAAGCCATAAAAATGGGGCCCCTCGGTTCGAAACGCGTCCACATACCAAGCAAACTAATTGAGTTTGCTTAATGTGGACACCGGGGAGAGAGCTTCTAGGAAAAACGCAGAGTTCTCAATCCTTTGCGCAGGCAGCTAACACAGAGGCTGCCTACAATACCCGGTTTTATAGTTACCGGAAGAGTCCGTTGACTATAAGTGGCCAAAAACAGATAACAGTCTGCAGCTGGCCCGTCTTCTGAAGTCTGGGTAAATTGATACGGGGACTTCGAAGGGGCGGATAGAAACAAACCGCCATGCATGCGCGTCTGCGAGCGGGGAAGACGCAAGTTCCCGCGCAAAATAGCCGCCATCTTGCTCCCCACGGAGGAAGACAAAAGGGGCCGCAGCTCATACGCTCAAACCTGCTAGCTTCGCCAAATATTTGAGGTAGCTAGCTTACCGAGGCTAGAAAAACATGTCTTGCACTCGATACGGCTTGATCAAGGGCTCACAACGGTGTGGACCCATCTTTTGAGGCAAGGCCAGGTTTCAGAGCAACATAACTGCTGAGAGTCTTAGAGTCACTCTTCCACCTGGATTACGCGAGTCTGACAGATATCGCCAAAGGGCGCTCTGGCTACATGGCGCCCGGGTTTTAGAGCAACATAACCTCCGAAAGTCTTAAGAGTCACTCGTCCACCCAGATACTGTCACAGTGCGCCTCAGACCGCGTAGCGCCACCACCATGAACGCAAAACTAGTGTCGTTCTTGGAAAACAACAACAGGCTGCAGGAGTACGATGGCATCAAGCAGAAACAATCTTTCCCGAAGAAAACCCTCCGCGCCCACTGCAATACCAGCAGTGAATACAGCGCGCGCGTCAACAGTGTGCAAACTGCTTCTCGACGCCGACGGTTACGCGGCCCGGCTCCCGGAGTCCGTCAGTAGCAGTACCAGCTACTTATCGACGTTATTGGCAGGCGTACCGTCCGACTCTAAATGAGTGTCCGCGACTACTCCGAGTCAAAGAAAACGCGAATATTTACATTCCCAGATTGCACTGCTGATCCTTCGCTACTCTTTTCTGCCAAGCCTCGCACCCCGCCGGACATAAAGTCCACCCGGTTGCCAAAGACGTCATCAAAACTTCTATATACATTTTCCCTTCAGGACAAGTTGTTGGTGGCGCGCAAGGAACCCAAATACACACAGGTGAAGGGTTCGCCTCAAGCATGGAAAACAAAGGGCCTCCCGCAACAACGAATGTTGCTTGACGCACGCCAATTCAAAACAGGAACACGCGTACGAATCACACTGCGCTCGCTCAAAGGAGTGGCACTGCGGGTTGGCGACTCGGCATTAATCGCTCAGCCATAAGTGGCGAGATCAGGACGCTCGTGGTACGGGGCGATCAAAGGCAAGGATGGTCGGCAAAGAGGCCGGACAAAGAGACGGAGGCCAGGAGCCACGACCACGATAAAGGAAGCCGTGGCCCCACGTTGGGCGCCATTTTATGTGGGGGGTATTGCTACCAACAGAGGTACCGATAGAGTAACCAAAGGGTTGTCTCAGCAGCGGCGATAGCTCAAAGGAGACGTCAAACCTAGTAGCGCGGTCCCCACATCTCCGCGGCAATATAGACGACGTTTAGGGCTACATTACCGCGGGTCGGTTCGATTAATTGCCTCCGTCGGTGCCAATGATCGACTACCTTGTCTCACTCTCTCGAATATAGCGGAAGAGAAGACACACATACCAGAGTAAGGACAGAGTCCAAGAGCATTTATTAACATATTCTTCTAAATGAACTACAATGTCCCAATCCAAAATGCCCCCGCGCCGGCAAGGAAAGAAAAGGGTCCTTACCTGCCAGACACGGGGTTCCGGAGAGCCAAGACCGGGGAAGCGTCGGAGAAGTCGCCGACACACGTCCTATCTCCTTGCGGTCACCCGGACGAGTCCCTTTCCCGAAAGCGGGAAAACCAGAGGCGAAACCTCCTCGCCTGTCAGCAGTGATCCGCATCCGAGCGGGGGGACGGAAAAAGGTCCCCCCGGGAGAGAGTGAGGAGGAGAGCCCCCCAAGCCAGGCGGCTCTCCTATGCTTCACGAACAGGTCGGAGCTCACGGCGAAGGAGGCCGAGTGTTCCGACCCGCGGCCGTTGTCGCAGCCATCGGGGAAGGGAGATCACAGGAATCCCCACAACACCAACTCATGTTTACAAACAAACCGGAGCGCCCCTAGCGGATGCCACCGGCGCCGCGCATGCGCGATGGGGGTGTGGGCAAGAGCTCGCCGTCGCCCATAAACAAAACCATTGAAATGCGATGTTGTCGGCGTCAGTGTGAGTTCCCCTGCCCTTTTTCGCGTTTGAATTGTTGATTCTACATCTTCCTGGCAATGTCTGACTACTTGAGCGGCCTCGGCGAAATTACGAGGCCCGTTACACAGCAAAACTTTGAGTGAATAATGTGGCATGCGGCGATTCATTCCGCGTGGACGCCGCTGAATGTACGCTAAAGCCTGATTCGCATGACGAGATTTCGCTCGCAATTTCAGTCGCTCGCCGCTCAGGCTGCAAAAGCGTGAACCGTAGCTGAGATGGTCGACGTCGATACTGAGAATCGAAACCAAGTGAATCGGGCATAACAAGTCGGTGATGGCCACTGGTAACAATGATCAACATCTCCTTGTATCTATACTGTTTACATCGAGCCTGCTTACCAACCTTCAAACTTAAGTCTTTGAGGCCTGCACTTACTTCTTATCGCAAGTACCGGGCCAACATTTGGCCAACGGGCGGTGTCGTATAAAGAGAGACAAGCAGAAACGTTTGAAAGAGCAGACGACAGTTCGAACGACGGCGTCGGTTTTCCCTTTTCACGGCACATTTCCACGTCCTCGGACAAACGAGCGCATGAAAACTGACCTTCAAACTTTCTAGACTCTTGTGGTACGCCCCAGTCGCAGCGTTTGACAAGAAGGCAGGTTTTTGTCTCGGTCCTTTCAAAAACAATGCAGGAATACACGTCCGCATGGGGACATCCGCCACAGCCCAGGACCGGAAGTGCGTCCGACGCGCCACCACCGCGCCGTGACGTAGCAGAGAGAGATTTGTGTATAGATTTGCAGGGATGTTGGTAGCCATATAGAAGGAGGGCATGACAAAGCCTGTGAACTAATTTTATGAGATACTATACCCC
>JABSTQ010004779.1:0-54952 GCA_013358835.2 Ixodes persulcatus
GGGCGACGCTTCGCTTCAGGATAGGATATGTTTTCCTTCACTTTCAGGGTCTGAATTTCTTTTTCTCTTTTGTTCACATGACCTAAAATATGCGGGGTGCTTGCCTTTGCAATTGACGCATTTCATGTCTTCATGACAGTCGTTGGCGATGTCACGGCCACGGTAGGACCACGAACCATGCCCAAAGCTATGACAGCGGACAAGGTTTGCTATGTAAGGCCGGACTCTAAGGTAAGGACCAAGTGTCGCGTAGGAATTTATTTTTTATCTCTACAGATGGTAATGCGCTTTACAGCAGCAACGCCCTGGTTGGCATGCCTTCAAGAATCTCTCCCTCCTGACTCTCTATCTGGTCGTCCTCAGATTTAGCACCTCAAATAGTGTTAAGTGTATGGTGTGCAGAAACGCTCACATTCGTATAAAGAATATGGTTGAGGCACAGCAACGCTGCTGCCTGATTGTTCTCAAATACTTCCACCAAAAGGTCTCCAGAAAAAAAGTTTTTGCATTAATCTTTTTCCCTAATAAGACTTTTAAGACCTTAGCCACAAGGAAAGGGGAGAGTTTCGACATCGGTTTCGTTTCAACTTCAGAATGTACAATGAAAAACTTAGTAACATAGTCAGTGTTGCTCTTGTTCAAAGGTGGGAGATGTGCCTCGGTGCGGACCCTTTGGGGGACCAATCAGAAGGTTTAAGTTTGGAACCCATATGAATAAGGAGGTTTTCGGTACCAGTGGTGTGCCACCCACCACGGAGCCCAACAGGGGAATAGGAAACGGGTTATAACAAAAAGGGCTTCGCTGGAACCGCTACGCTATTAGCACTGCCTCGGTACTATAAGTAGGTCTGGTTCTCAACACGGGGTTTTTCGCCACCCAAGGTTAGCGTTTGCCATCAAGGGAGTTGAAAAAGGAAAAAAGAGAAATGAGAAAAGTGAAAGGGAGAAGCCAATGGTGAAAGAAGGGAGGGGATACTAGAAGTGGTAACTGACTGAATCATCCGGGTCGGGCCAAGCCATTACACCCATCTAGGAGAAGCAGGGGCCGAAGTTGTGTATTCACTCATCCTGGGGGCACCGAAGGGTCCAAACCTACACCGGGCTCGACTCAACCACCAGTATGCCCTTTTTCCCGGACAGGGGAAAGCCACACACAGCCAGACGTGGCTGGCGAACACGCATTGCTCGGGGTCCGTGGAGACGCCACCTATAAACACCTGCTTTCACAGGTGCTCCTGCGGGGGAACCTCTGGAGCTTGTCACCAAAACATTCATCACAAGTCGGCAGCACTATATGTGTCCTGCAATACAGACCCGTGGATCCTGCACACAAAACCTTGAATGCAATTCAAAAGCACTACACGTGCACGTGCATCCAGTCCTTTGGAGTTTGCACCAAAATCTCTGGTCAGAATTCAAAAGCACTCCACGTGCACATGCAATCCTGACATGTGGAGGTTGCACCCAAAATAATGAATACAAGTGAAAAGCACTACACGTCCACACGCAATTTAGACATGTGGAGTTTGCGCACAAAACATTGAACACAATTTTAAAAAATACTGCACGTGCCCGTCGCAATCCAGACCTGTGAATCATGCACCCAAAACATTGAACACCAGCAAAAATACTACACGCGGCCCATGCCATCCAGACCTGTGGAGTTTGCGACCAAAACACTGAACACAAGTAAAAGAATTCTACACGTGCCATATGCGATCGAGACCTCAGGAGTATGTACTCAAAACAACGAGCACAAGTAAAACAATCCAGACCTGTGAAGCTTGTGCCCAAAGCCTTGAAAGAAGTTCAAAAGCACTACACGTGCACATGCACCAAGCCTGTGGTGCTTACACCCGAAACATTAAAACACCCTCCCTACACGCACACAAAGTCGAAACTGGCTGTCTCATTGGCACAGCATCCACAACACTGTAAAAACTAACACATACTCCAAAGTGGCGCCGGCACATCCACAGCACTGCATACACACTCAAAGTCCAAAATGGCCCTGGCATAACACCCACCTCACTGTACATATGCGCACACAAAGTCCAAACTGGCTCGGGACAACATTCGCCATATTGTACAAGCGCACACGTGCACACAACATCCAAATTGGCTCCGGCGAAAGGTTACGGTGCATCACCGGTGCTGGCGACGACGACGGATGCGACGCAGCAGGTCACGGGCGCGTTGCAGGTGGGTTTTCTTGGGCAGGAGCACAAGGCGGTCCCGTACAGCCTTGCGCTGACTGTACAGACGCCTCGACTGGAGGCCTTTCCGCTCGTGCGCTGCGTCGTCGCTTTCTTCTTTATCGTCGTCCTCGTCAAAACTGCTGTCTCAGTCAGACTGTGGCTCTGGCTCGGCCTCTTCTAAGCAGAGGAAGACATTGTGGAGCACCGCACAGGCTTCCACGATCGTGCTGGCGATTTTCGGATTGTGGTAAAGGGTCCACTGCCTGTGCAAGCATCGGAACCTGCTCTTCATCAACCCGATGCAGCGCTCCAATACTACCCTGATGAAGGAGTGGGCCTGATTATATTGCCCAGCCGCTGTGCCAAGTGCTGGCCGCCCAGGCACGAAAGTCATCAACCAGGGCTCTAGGGGGTATCCGCTGTCGCTTGCATGGAAGGAAGTACGACTACTCTTAGACGTCTGAACCACTCCCTACGCTTTGCGCAAGTGTTACTGCTCATGTCTAAACCCTCACTCGTTTCATTTGAGGAGAATGTTTTCACAAGAACTAACCAACCGGTATTATTTAGTTTTAATAAATTGCAGCGGTAACTCCGAAAACTATACCCGGTACTCTGCTGAGGCCTTTCTACGCACATCGTATCGACATCAAGTGTCATTCTTTGAGGTATACAAATTATCTACTAAAACTTCCTACTAGTGTTAAGTATGTGCTTGGTAACAAAGATGTTTTAAAACTGCTATTGCATGCTCCATTTCTATATCTCAAGCATTCAAATTTCTCCACAAACCTTGACTTAAATGTTGGTCGCCTTTGACTGAAACATTGTGGTGCTGGCTTAAGATCACTCACCAAACAGATACATGTGCCTGACAGGTTCGCAAGCGACGCACTCCTTGCGCACCTACGAACGCCTCCGCACATATGAGTCGTGGGATGAGCCGGGCATCCTGGGGTCGATGGCCAGGATGCGCAGGTCGGTGTCAGACACCTTGAATAAAGAGGGCATTCAGAGGGAAGTCGGACAGATACTGGCCACACAGTTTGTACAGTTGTTGCAACCATTCCTTAACCTTTAAGGGTCGCTTTCTTGTGATGAAAGTGTTGCTCAACAAATCTTAATAGCACCACGTTTACCTAGTGGCATAACCAGGGACGAGGCGTTTGGGGCTCCAGCACTCCCCTCTCCCCCCCCCCCCCCCCCCCCCCCAAGCCGAGCCTATAATATACATATTAATTTCGAGCCTTCCAACACACCTCCACCCTCAAACTCATAGACATCCCAATCACCTAAGTCCCTCCCCCCCTTCCCCACCGAAAAACATTCCTGGCTACGCCACTGCGTCTATCCAAGACACGAAAATATACGACTCTGAAATGTCGCTAGCCCGAGCACTCGCCAAAAAGAGTACCATACCTTGACTCGAAGGACGATGTGTCTATTTAATCAATTAATAAATACACATCCGCAGACGCAAAGTCTGCAGATCACCTGTGCTGCTCCGTCCGGCAGCGTGTAAAGTGGCTCGAAGTAATTGTAGTCCTCGAGACACCTGTACGCCTGCACCGTGTCGGAAGTGAACTGGTTTGGGGAAAAAAAAAAACTAAATAAACGACGAAGTGAGTTATCGACGTCGGGGGCGGCAACTTCATGTCGGAACTCCAACAGGTATTGTTTACGGCGCACAGATCGTTAAGGCAACGCTGTCCACGCACAGTTTGTCTCGATACCGCTGCCGTTCAGGCTCGGGTAGCGAGCTCAAATAGTCAGGCATAACGTACGACATACGTTGGCAAGAAATACCAAGCACAAATAAATCTAGAAGCGTCTCTACAACGTCAACAGCGAGCGCACGCTACACAACGCAACGGCTGGAACACGGAGAGCCCTGCCGCTTCTGCCCACATAGCTTCTGCGCATGCGCGGCCTTCCGGCCGCGTTGGTCAACAGAGCCGCGCCACGTGTCGGTCTATACGCACGTCATCATATACCTTGGCAGCAAACGGCTATACGCACGACGCGGAGAGATCATGCCGTTTAGATCACCCTTTTCGGACGGCGCGTGTATCACTGGAGAGCATGTTAACCCATCCACCTGCCTGCGTTCACGCCACTTAACGTCGACAGTCTGCGGCTATTCGCCCCCTTGCCCCCCCCGCCCCCCGTACACGCCGCTTAGCGGCGTGCACCCGGCAACCCAAACCCCGCTGTCCGAGACTGCTCCTCCGGAGTTGGAGTCCCGTATCAATTAGTTCAGTAAAGACAACATTTTTTTTTTTTTTTTTCAGTGATAATTGTAAAAAAGAAATGTCGTAAATATCGCCAAATGTTCAACAAAAAAAAATGTTCGGCAATAAAACAAATAAAAGAAGTATGCAATCTCTCTGGATCGAACCTGGGTCCGCTCCATATGAGGCGGACATCTTTGCACTAATCTACGCTGCAACTTGAGATGTTCGTTTTTACAATTCGTTTTATACGGAACCAAACAAATTTCGCGTCGTGTGTATAGCCATTTATGGTCAAGGTGCACGGCGCCGGGCGTATAGCGTTGTTCCGTCGGGTAAATATGATTTGGCTGTCAATTTGTGTGCGTCTGGGAGCAACGCGAAATGGAAAATAAAGTTAGTACTTACCGCTATGACGTTCAGGGCGTAGTAGAGATTCCTGCACCAGAGGAGCACCCTCAACATGGTGAGGTCGTTCTTTGAGGGCCCCTTTACTGCGACGAAGGTTTAGTGAGCGCACCCGACGACTCCAGGCAAGGAACCGCGACGAAGAAAGAATCTTGCGTCGCCTCCCGTTCCTCTGCGATCTCGGGGAAGGCGATTCACTGGGGACCGAGGTGGCGCACGATGGCCGTATTCACGGCGCGGACACATGCGCTGACGGTGGTCTGGTGGACAGCGAGGTGGCGGTCGCTGGCCACTTGCCCCTGGTTGCTTCCAGGGGCGTAGAAACGCAGCGCGCAAAGCACCTGCTACTCCACCTTCATCACCGTCCTTGCGCGTCGCTGCCGCCTCACTGCCGCATCGTCCCGAAGCTCGTCGCGAATCCACCGCACAATATTCTTCGGCAGTCTGTAGTGCCGGCGGAACTCGTCGTCGTCCATTCCGAACGCGTTGACGTGCGCGAAAAAACGCCGTGGTCGGCGATACCATGAGAACAACAACGCCTACTCCGCCGTTTTCGCTTCTCGCTCAAATTCGCCACTGCCAGCCCCCCTCCGAACGGGCGTGCTTTTCCATTTCGTGACAAGTCCCCGTGACATCAGCATGACGTCAGGGTAATTCGTCGGCGAGATCGCGCTTTCTAATTGGGACGACTCTGATCGCGCCACAATGACGTCAGAGGCTAGGAAGGTGCCGGCCTCAAGGTCAGTCGCGGCGCGGACCAATGACGGCGGACGGCGCCTCGCCGAGTTTTGCGCCAAGTGTCCCGATTTCGGCCCCTGGTGTGCGCTAGCCCACTCTGCTACCGATTCCCCCTGGCGCCCCGAGTCGAGATTAGACTATTTTGAATGGTACTAGATGAGAAGAAATCACGAAGTAGGGACGGTCCCTGAAAAATTCGATGCGCCACAATCGCATAAATGTAAACTCAACAGTTGGCAAAATAAAATAGACTCTAGAAGGCGAGGATGCTTGTTGTGGCTGAGAGTTGAGGAGGTGAACGCTACCCGTTTTTCTCAAATTTACGTGTGCGTGTGATTTTGCGAAGAGAAAAGAAAAGAGTCTATGGCGTGTTTTATATCTCATGAATGACTAAGATTAAATTTAAGCGGTATTTGCTGAAAAAAGAATAAGTGTTACATCGGTTGCAAGGGCGAAAAGCGACGGGCGTCTTTTTTCGCAAAACTTGGCTCCCTCGCGTCACTACTTAGGCAAAGGGACGCCTGTAGCTTCTCTCCGGATCTTCTTCTCAGCAATTGGGGCTTTCTCCTAACTTCCTCACAGGAGCACCGGTGAAAGCAAGTGTTTGGTGAGCGGCGTCACCACGGATTCTTACCCATGCGGGCTCGCCTGCTTACGTCTGGCTGTGCGTTGCTTTCCTGTGTCTGGGGAAAACGGATCCTTGTGGTTGAGCCGAGTGCGGCGATGGTTGGACCCTTTGGGGCCCACCTGGGTGAGGCATTACACCACTTCGGCCCCAGCTTCTCAAAGACAGGAGTCCTTGTAAGGCCCGGCCAGGATGACTCAGCCTAGTTGTCGTTTGTTCTAATGTGCCCTCTAATCTTTCACTTTTACTTCTCTTTCATTTCTTTTGCTCCTTTTCACCATCCTTTGGCAGCAACGGCTAACCTTGGGTGGCAATAAATACACTTGTCTGAACCACACGTGGTTACTGCGTCTTGGTAGCACTGTTAGATCACCATACTCAGAGAAGCCCACTGTCCCCTAGTTGGGCTCCGTGGTAAGCCGTGCGCCACAAGTGCCGAAGGTTTTTTTTTTCTTTTTTTGCCTTTTAATGGCTGCCCCTCCTAAACCAAAACCCGGTTACTGGCGACTGGGCAAGCGCCTGCGCCCCGAACCCCTTGTCATAACTAAAGGTTCGTGGTCGCATATGTTTACAAAGTTATTTGCACTTAATTCAAAAAATTAACACCGTCCAATGTCTAAGCTGTCAACTTTTTCTGTTGCAAAGCTCCTTGACTCGTGCCTTGGAGACGATTATCATGAGAAAAAAGTGTACTCCGGAGACCTGCTTGTGGACGTAAACTCAAAGAAACAAAGCGTGGCTTTGCTCACCTTGAACATCATTGGAGATGTAAAACTCACAGTATCTACTCACAGTATCTCTGTGGACGACCTCCTGCACACCAGTGGACAGTAGATCCTTGAAGGCCTCAGGTTCTGTGCAGTAGTTGCCTTAAGAGGATCATGTTCTGGAAAGATGGATCTGAAGCTCCCACTAAATATCTGATAGTCACCTTTGAAACTCATTGTCTCCCTGCATCTGTAGCGGCTGGCTACATAAACTGTCTCGTCCGGACGTATATCCCAAATTCCCAAAGGTGCTTTAGGTGCGAGCGGTTTGGGCACGGCTCACGCAGCTGCCGTGAAAAAGATACATGCGCAAAACGTTGGAAGACGGATCGTGTAGCTCATGTGTGCGAAAGCTCACTGTGTTGACCAAACTGTAAAGGACCCCATCCAGCATATTCAGGTGCATGTCCTCTGTGAAAATAGGAGAAAGAGATCCTGACCATCAAAACAAAAGAAAACATCAGCTACCAAGAGGCCAAGAAACGCTACTCGTTTCAATCATTGGGCTTCTATGCTATGGCCGTGCGCCGGGGATCTGCACGGCCAACAGCTACAACGGAAACACAAACGTCTTTGGACGATTTGTGTGACCTTTCTTTTTCCCCCTCAACCTCAACAGGAACGGTGCCAGTAGCTCCTCGCTCGAACGGAAAAGTACATGCCGGTCCGTCGGAATCCACTAAAAATTATGCACAGGAGACCGTGTCTTGTGGACCCCTGCAGCCCAATCACCTGAAGGCCGTGGTCTCTCTCGTGCCTCTAGTGGACCCCGTATACTTGGCCAGCCACCTGAGCCACAGATACCTAAAGGTCCTCCAGCAGCGGCTGTAGACGAACCGATGGACGTGAGTGGGCCTAAGTTTGAGGAGAACAGGCCGCACTCTAGTTCAGGGTCCTTACACTCGGCCACCTGTGATACTACAGGTAGGCCGAAAGATACGTCCAAAAAGAAAAAGGCACCTCGAATTAAACTTGACTTCAAAGTTTAGTTAGACAGCTTGTGAAAAATACAACCTTATATATGATGGAAGACGTCCTCCTCCAATGGAAGTGCCGAGGATTGCTACATATCTAAGGTGATGTGAGTTATTTGTAAGACCATGAGCCGTATGCCTTCTAAAGGCTAATGGTTGTCATTCTGGCCCTAAAAAACAGTATGACAAACATTCTGGCTTTTTAAGGCACTTTCATGTTTTCCGAAAAGACCGCCTGCATTCTTCCCGCGCCTCGGGTGGGTAGCTATACATTTTCGGCGATTTACTCCATGTATTGAGGTACCCCATAATACCACATTGGAGGCTGTGGCAGTTCGTGTTTTGTCTGACCGCTTGATGACAGTTTTCTCTCTTTACACACCTCCTAACTATTCTTTAACTGGGGACAAGCTTGAGTGTCACTATGATTAGGTGCCACAACCAGTTTTAATCCTTGGAGTTTTTAACGCTCATAACCTCATGTGGGGTAGCGGAAGATGTGATACGGGAGCATCAATGATTGAACAATTTATTTCTCCGACGGGATTATGCTTGCTCAACAACTCGGAGGCTACATATTTCAGTGTTCCAACCTGCTCTTTCACCCCAATTGACCTCTCGCTTAGTGACGCAACATAAATTCCCTCTCCTCTCATGGGAGGTCAATTCTAACTTAATTGGAAGTGACCATTTTTTGTAATATTTAATCGCATTGAACGACTCGTTAGACTTCCAACGCGAACTCCCCGTAAGACTTTTGATGAAGCAAGCTGGTCAGTTGTTCAACAAGCATCTCTTTTAGCGCATACATCTCTCCATGAGATCTATATTGGTTGCATAACTCAGCAGGACATGTGCTCGATCTGGCCTTCACCAACTTTCCTATCGACAGCCTGATGTCTGTTTCCGATCCGCTTGTTTTACCGGATGTTTGGCACGTTCCTTTTTCTGTTTCCTTTATGATTTCTGTGGGGAAAGTAAAGCACAAAAATCGTGATTCACTTGCTTTCTCAAGAGGCGATTACTTCGGCCTTTATCAACATTTAGATAATGCAGATTGGGCTTCCATATATAGTATGACCGATGTAAATCGTGCGGTTGAAGCGTTCACAAACTATATCGTAGATGCACTTGAAAGGTTCGTTCCCAAAAAGCGTCCTTACACAAGTGGTTATCCGCACTGGTACTCCAAGGAGCTTAAATCAGGTCTGAGAAAAAAATTGCATTATCATAGGAAATATAAGTTTGCAAATTCCACTTTTTGGTACCTAAACTTTTCGGAGTCACGTGCGCTAGCTAAGACATTGTTGAAGCGCGATAAAATATTACACCGTGAGTCAGTAGAGCGCAGCTTAAATCGTGACCCAATGCTTTTCTGGCGATATGTAAAGGATCGCACAACTATAACTTCGTCATCAATAAACATAGTTGACTCGTTAGGTAATATGCTGTCTGAGCCCGAAGATGTGTCAAATGCATTCGCGAGTTATTTTTCTTCTGTTTATTCTTGCGGCCAAACTGGACTGCCAGTGCATGGCGTCAATGATAATGCCAGTGATCACCTGTCAATTCTATCTTTTGAAATTACTGATATTGAACTTGCTATCAGGAAACTGAAGCCAAAGTTATCAGTTGCATTTGACGGCATTCCAAGCTTTATTGTTAAAGGATGCTCCTCTATTTTTGCGCCCGTCTTAACGCATATATTTAACTTGTGGTTGCAGAGCCTTACATTTCCTTCCCTGTGGAAGTACTCTATTACTGTGCCAGTACATAAGAATGGCAGAACGGATGACGTAAAAAATTACAGACCTGTGTTGTTGCTATCTCCCTTTGCTAAGGTCCATGAAATTGTTTTATTTGAGCGCATTTCAAACTTTTTTAAGCATAAGATAAGCCCTTCACAACACGGCTTCATGCGTGGAAGGTCTGTTGAGACAAATCTGGTGTCTTTTTTAAATTTTGTTTCGCCTACTGTGTGTCAACGTGGACAGGCAGACGATGTGTATTTTGATCCCTCTAAGGCTTTTGACCTAGTAGACCATTCGCTTCTTGCACACAAACTAGAATCCTACGGCGTGAGTACCTCCCTTTGTTCCCTGTTTCTAGATTATTTGTCTAATAGACCCAATTTTGTTCGTGTTCTTGGGCATCAATCTCGGCCTTATGTTTCTTCTTCGGGTGTGCCGCAAGGCTCCATACTTGGGCCGTTCTTTTTCAATGTTTTTATTAATGATATGAGCTCAATTGTTCACAATTCGGTTGCCTTGCAATATGCAGATGATGTCAAGTTGTTTAGGCAGATCATAATTGGAAGACTGTGAAAAACTTATGGAGGATGTTAGGCGTGTGTGCAGTTGGTGTCGTCAGAACATGCTAACGCTCAATCCTTCTAAAACCGTTATTATGTCTTTGTCTAGAAAGGTTGAAAAAATTACCTTTTGTTACCAGATTGGCAATGATCCTCTGCGAAGAGTCGAGTGCACGCGTGATCTTGGTGTATACATAGACTCTTCGTTATACTTTACTGTACATGTTAACAACCTTATAAATGGCTCTTTGCGTAAGCTGGGAGTAATTTCTAGAATCACGCGTGAGTTCTCCACATCAACCTGTATTCTACGCTTATATTTCTCGTTAATCCGGACCAAGTTGGAGTTTTCCTCTCTAGTCTGGAATTGTATTAGTTCTACGAGCCAAGAGATGATTGAAAATGTTCAAAAGCGTGTTTTTCGAATTGTTTACGATCGTTACATTGGTCGTACTGTTTATTATTCTTATGCGAGAGTCTTGGAACGATGCAAATGCCCTACTTTGAGTTCCAGACGGCGTGAGCGCGATCTTGTTTTCCTGTATAAATATATTCATGGATTAATTGATTGCCCAGATCTCACATCTGCTATTAATATTCACGTTCCGAGTCAAGTTTTGCGTGTTTCTCCGACTTTTCATGTTAATCACATCATCCAAACCAGTCTCATGACCCGCATTCAACACTTCTACAATACCCTCAGGGGAGCCGATATTGATGTTTTTAACCCAAATTTCGAAGCTTTTAAGACTTTTGTAACTAACATGTGAACATTTTGTTGTGCATCATTACCAAGGCGTCAAGCTGTTTATGAGCACAGAAAATAAACAAATGAATGAATGAATGAAATGAATTAAATGAATAACTGAGCATATCATCAAGCATATTTAAAAGCATCAAAAATTGCCATACCTATGACATCACAGCATCTCGCCAAGAAACCAAAACCATGGTGAAATAACAACTGCCACATAGCAAATAAACAAAAAAAAGCGCGGGAAATTTTTCTCTGGCACCCTACACAAATTAACCTCATCACCTTTCGCAGAAAGTCTAAACGAGATAGCTTCAAGGGATACACATCTTACATAAACAGAAGTGTTTCATGCAAAGAGGTATGTGATTGAGTGCATTGGATCAATGGTTGCTTCCATGCATATTCCACCCCTCTTTTTACTAGACCTGGCTGGCGTATAGAAATTATACGCCAGCTTTTATTCGGCAAAAAATTCATGCCGCAAAAAAATCTTTATGTACCTCAGGAGGCAATCAAGAACCTTATAATGTACCATTTACACTACATGAACTTAAGGTACTATTGCATAGTCCCAAGAATACTGCCCCTGGCCCCGATGGTATCCATAACGCTATGCTATGCCACTTACATCCCTAAACGTTTGAACTCATTTTGTACTTATTCAACCGAGGTTGGTCGGAGGGTCAGTTCACGTCATCTTGAAAGGTGGCCACTGTCATTCCTTTGCTTAAGCCAGGCGAAGATGCTTCATGTGCTTCCAGTTGCAGACCGACAGCGCTTACGAGTTGTCTCTCAAAAACATTGCAGGGAATGCTAAACAAAATACTTATATCTATTACCTAGAAACAGACAACCTTCTAGACAAATATTAGCGCGGCTTCTGCTCGTTTCGATCCACGCTCTATCACCTGGTTTGGTATGAAACCACTATGCGGGAGGCATTCGTAAATAGACAACACAGGTTTTCCGTCTTTTTTTATTTAGAGAATGCATATGATACGACCTGCTGTGTTGGGACTTTGCAGGTTGTGTTTGGTCTTGCTCTTCGAGGTCGAATGCTAGGTGCTAATCAAAGTTACTTGCAATGTCGCACTTTTTATATGAGAATGGGGACAACCCTTTGCAGAGAGTGTTTTTCAATAAAATAAAGTTCCCCCAGGGAGGTGTCCTTAGCATAACTCTTTTTATTGTAAAAATGAATTCGACTGCCGGTCCTATACCTCATTCCTTGCAATTTTTTATATATGTAGATTGTATTCTAATTTCTGCCTCGTCCTGTAATCCTTCAATATGTGAACGTCTGGTCAGACTGGCCATTAAAAATTTACAAAAATGGGCTGACAAAAGCGGTTTTATATTTTCACCAGAAAGAAACCGCCTGTGGGTTTTTTTTTTTTGGCGGCGCGGGGTTCTGCAAGAACCTTCTTTAAAATGTATGAAATATCAATAACAACAAAAAGAAAACTAAAGCTTCTGGGACTCGTATATGATTCGAAATTGACTTTTCTTCCACAAATTAGGAACCTAAAAACTAAGAGTCTCAAATCACCGAATATACTCTAGATTCTATCACATGTACCATGGGGTCTCGATGGACTATGTCTGCTACCCTAGTCAAAAAGCCATTTGTATGATAATTTTTTTGCGCCGAATAAGCCCATATGAATCATACAAGATATACAAGAACATATAAGAACAATATAAGAAACTTATAAGAAAGTTCTCACAAATTTGTTATATGGTTCTTATATGTTTTATATATCTTATATAGTTTTTACATTGTTCTTATATAATCTTAAATATCTTGTATGATTCATATGTGTTTATTGAACACCGAAATTTCTCATACAAGTGAGATTTTTCAATATGGTATGCATATACCGGGCGGTTGTTCGCTTCAGGCTTGACGATAGGAACATTGTGTATGGCTCTGCCCAAGTATTAGTCCTAAAGATGTTGGACCACATTCACCACCATACACTCTCATTGGCTACTGTAATATTTCGTACATCCCGGTACTGGTCTTTATTCAGAAGTGAATGAGCCATCCCTTGAAAGTAGGAGGTTTGCTCTGGGGTTTATGTATTCTATTTGAGTTTGCTCTGTCTCTCAGCACCCTATCGTGATAACCTTGAAAATACCAGGTTCCAGAGAACGTTCGAAAAAAAAAACAGCCGTTGTTCCTTCTTTTGCAATTAGGAATATTAATTCTGCTGGGTCTTTAGGATTAGATTCCAGGCATCCAGTAGTTCCATGCTTAACCACTATAACCCCGTGGGATTATGATGTCATCAATTGCGATCTTGCACTGACTAAACATTCCAAAAAAGATACAGCAAATGAAGTCACGAGGCTGTAATTCCTTCAGCTCAAACATCAATATGAACAGTACGTAGGGTTTTATGCAGATAGGAATAAAACGAACTCGGTGGTTGGCTGAGCTATGAGAGGGCCATCTGTGAAGCAGGCCAAGACAATTCACAATGCCGCCATCCTACTGCCAGCAGCGCTCTATGGTCTGTTGTTAGTTGTTGATTATGCAACAAAAAAAGGCTTCGCCACTCACGTTTTTACATAGGTTCCGTGAGCTCCTTAAGAGCACTTACATCCCTGAAGCGCACAACAAATCCACTTGTTCTAAAATCACAAAATAACGTTAGCGCTACTTCATACAAGCAGATTGGGACAATTTTCTGCTGGGTCCCTAGCCACGTCAGCATTCAAGGTAATCAATCGGCCGATAGTGCTGCAACTTCTGCAAATGAGAGACAAACAGACCTGCAGAAAATAGCATACAAAGACTACGACATTCCTTTGAAGTATTGCATTCGAAAAAAGTGGCAACTTGAGTGGAATATTAAAACACGTAACAACTGAATGCTGTAAAACCTCTTCTAAGTGAGTGGGAGAGTGCCGGGCATCGGAAACGCTTTTATAAAGTGGTCCTCTGCCGGCAGCAGCGACAGTACGCTGCACTGAGGCTAAACGCCTCATCGCGTTATTTCAGTTACGAAGCATACTTCTGCCGGACCTCATTGCTTTGAAACACCGTCATCGTGCCCTGCATAATCAACTCGTGCCTGTGACTGAGAGCTTTGTGGACGATTGGTGAACGAAATCAGCGCCATCTGCTCGTGGCTGTGCTTGGGGCCACCGTCGGCAAATGGTAGATAGGACGGCGTCACCGCGGCCGCTTCATCATCGCTTGTGCTACAAAGGAGGTACTCTCGGCTTGCGGACGCACAGCAGAAGCGGCCGTACGCTGCACTGAAAGTAAGCGCCTCATCTCGTTATTTCAAGTTGGTATTTTGCACGGTGTATAAATAATTTGTTTTTACTTTCCGTGACCTACTGCTGCTGCTGCTGCTGTTTTTTTCGTGTTTTAGCGTGATTCTTTGTTTTACAAACAACAAGGCCCATGATACACATGATATCTTTCTGGTAAATACTGAAGAACTGTCAAAAAGTGAATTGCCGATTGAATGCACTGAGTGCCAATACACTTATCACTTAGGACTTGTAGAGGAAGATCAAAACGACACTTAAAAAGAATGATAATATTCGAAACGCATGGCTGTGCCAGACTTGCAGAGCTGCTAAGTCTCGGGGCAGTCAAAACAGTAGGCAAGCTAAAAAACAAGGTGCCGCTTACGGTACTCAGATCGACGTGCAAAACAGTGAACTTAATGTAGCTGTTCACGTAGCTGGCATAAATGCTAAAATTAACACACTCTTAAACTTAAGGAAATAGTAGATCGAACGAAAAAGTCACTCCAGCATATGTCAGACAACTATAACTCAAGTGCGTTTGTGAACAAAACGAAAAACAACGTTTAAGTAAAAGGGTTGTAAACTAGGACAACGCGAATGCAGACGTGGAGATTGAACACTTAAAGCAAAAAGTGCATTATCTTGAATAAAGAAATCGCAGGCAAACATTGAATTGCATGGGATGCCTGCAAGCGAAAATTAAGATCTTTTGTATAAAATAAATGAAGTGGCAAAGAACCTGGACATGCCTGATCTGACATCTAGTCAAATCATCGCAGCTTACAGACTTCCCTCACGTGCAGACAGGATTGTCGGAGTCGTTGTTCGCTTTGTCAGCCAGGCGACACGGGATATGTGGCTAGACAGGCGGTCACGACTAAGGAATGGTCGGAGTAAGACTCATATCTTGGAAAACATAACTCAGCAAGATAAAGCACTACTGTGGGATGCGAAAGAATGGGCAAAAACAAACATGTTTCAGTAAGCTCGGTATAAATACGGAGAGATTCTTGTCAGGAAGAAGTGCAAAAGTCAAGCATATCTAATAAAGTCTAAGGATGACTTGCAAAAATTGAAGTAGTTTTGCTTTGGGTATTGCAGTTTTTTTAACTTCACTCGCAATGACGGACATACCTTACCTATTTCCAAATGAGGTTGTTAAACTTTTTAAAGACCAACCAAATGCGCCTTTTTCGATATTTAACTTAAATGTTCAATCAGTGCTAAATAATTTTGATGAACTTAGCATATTTCTGGACAGTTCTACATTTTCTTTTGATGTAATGATAGCGTTGATATATTCAGTGACATTTAAGTTTTCCGTAAAAAGTTTAGATACCACATGGCAACCATCTAGCGTGCGTACTTACCGTGCATCTCTTCCACTGGTCAATTTTTTGTTACCTCGTCGTTTGATAGGCCATGTTTGTTCGCTTGGTTTTTACTTTTTTTATTAAGTGTAGCGAAGTGTAGACGACTGTAATTGTTTTCGGACGCATTAAATAAATATTTTTTTCTTTATAATCATGCTAACTGAAACATGGCATAACCACAGTAATGAAGTAGATCGACTAGAGAAGTATGCAGTATCAATTTAAATCGTAGCATGAAAGTAGAAGGAAGAGTATGTATGTACGTTAAAAAAGACCTTGAATATAGTATCGCTTGTGATTTCACAGCGACAACAATTGACTATGAGTTTTTAACTTTGCAGCATGCTAAATGTGTATTCTTTGTCTTCTATCCACCTCCAAGTGGGAATGTTGCGACCTTCCTTGAATTCCTTAAAGATTTTTTTTTTTTTAAATTTTGATGGTGAAAATAAATTGTGTCTTTACTTTGGTGGTACATTTAATATAGACACGCTTACCTCCTCTAAACATCAACTTGATTTACTGTCATTGTATCAGTCATATTGCTTGTCTAATTTTATTTCGCAGCTTACTCGTACAGCGCCTCTGCATGAAACGTTGCTTGATTTATTTTCAACGAATCTTCCCACCACAAGGTACTTGCTGACGTGATCGGGGTAACAATGCCAATTTTTATGTTTACTGACGCAAATTTCAACAGCAAAAAAAACTAGTGTTGTTCAATTTTGTTTTATAAATATTAGCATAGAAATCTTGCAACATTTTAAACAACAGATATTATATAGAAACTGGAGTGCGGTGTTTTTTAGCGTATCAACTGACGAAGCTTTTGATTACTTTCTTGATAAGTTTATTCTGATATACGACCGTTGTTTCCCTACCAACAGCAAAATATTTCCCGTGAGTCACGTAAACGATGGGTTACGGCCGAAATAAGAAAAATGATAAAGAAGAAAAATGCTCTTTACCATCGATTCGTACGTAGCAGATACATTAACGAATTGGCTGAATTTAAAGAACAAAGCAATCAGTGTATAAGGGCCCTAAGGCAAGCAGAAGGTTAATATTTTAACAATTTATTGCAAGGTGTAAACATACTCGATGTTATGTGAAAAAAAAAATGAACGGTCTACTTAAGAATGGGCCGCATAAGGAGGTAATCACGAAAATCAAAATTGAAGGCACCCTCAATGGGGAAGTTTTAGCTGAGAAATTTAATTGACATTTCGTTAAGCACGCTCAAAGTTTGTGCTCTACGAGTGCCTCCAGAGACATGCTTAGTTTTTCGGACAGCTTATTTCTTATCCCAACCGACGAAGAGAAAGTATTTACAGCGTTTCAAAACTTAAAAAAAAAGTAAAACCTTCAATTTATACGACCTACAAAAAGCAATTAAATATATGTTGCGGACGAGTTTGCCATATTTAACGCACATATTCAATTTAGCACTTCAGTATGAAACCTTTCCAAAAAGAATGCAGATAGTAAAGGTGACGGTAATATATAAAACCGGTGATCAGATTGACTTTGGAAATTATCTACCTATTTCTGTCTGACCCCTATTTTCCAAGGGATTAGAGAAAATCGTACATCAAGGGATTAATATTTCTTGTGAGACTTTTTAAATCATTACGCCCTTTCAATGTGAATTTATGAAAGGTCGCTCGACTGAGATTGCGCTTTTAAAACAAAAATAACTACTTTTAGGCAAAATCGAAGCGAAGCTGGTAACGCTCAGCATATTCATGGATTTAAAAAAATCCTTCGACCGCAATAATCATAAAACATTACTTACTACGCGGTACCTTTATGGTTTTCGTGGGGTCGCTTTACAGATGGTTAAAGGTTATCTTAAAAACCGCCACCAGTGTGTTGAAGTAAAGAAAAAAACTATCAAATTTCAGGTCACTAACCGCCGGTGTACCACAGGGCAGTACTTAGGAGCCACTCCTCTTCAAATTGTATATTAATGATATAGTAAATATTGACGATAATTCGACCTCCATTATTTATAAGGATGATACAAGAATATTTTTCCGGTGTTAACGTAGATCAAATTAGAATAATACAAACCATTTTCTTAATAAATGAAATGCTTGGGCATCATCAACTTTTCTGCAAAGAAACGTAACTAAAACAAAGGCCTTGGTATTTAGATCCCGAAATACAAATTGTAGTCAAGGTCTGTACTTTTTCTTGGTACAGGCAATATTGATATGGCTGAGAGGGGAACACGACAAAACAGCACACGACAAAATAGCACGGTCAAAACAGCCCGTGTCAGAACAGCACAGCGTCAAAACAGCACGGCGAAAAAACACCACGCGTCAAAATAGCGCGCGACAAAACAACACAGCGCCAAAACAACACAGCGCCAAAACAACACAGCGCCAAAACGGCACAGCGACAGAAGAGTACGTGCCAAAACAGCAAGCCGTCCAAACAGCACAGCGACAAAACAGCACAGCGACAAGCGGCTTCGAGCGTCGCTCTTCACCTCTCTCTGCGCGACAAATTTCGAACCTCCTTGACGATTTCATTTATTGTCGCTAGCTTATAAAGTAATTTATTGCCTATTTCAGTGCTTATCAAAATCCGCAACCCGGAGAACCCTGCTAAAACTTCACAGCACACAAAAGACAACACACGGCAAAAATACATACACACAAAGAAACTACTTTCACGCAGCGCTGACTGTCAACTCTGAAATATATTAAACATCATCTTCGTTATATTTTACTCTTACGCACAAAAAAGAAGCATAAAATGAAATTAACCAAGAGAGAACAGATAAGGAAAAAGAAAAAAAAAAGACAAAGAAAAGGAAAGGAGAGAAGACAAGAAAGAAAGAAAGACAAGGATATATAATACCAAATAAAGAAAAGAAAAAAAATGAAATAAAAGAGGAAGGGAGGAAGTCCGACTATAGTAAAAGTCACTAAGGAGGTTTTCCTAAATAATCTAACTCTTTTTGGGATAAGGTCATTGCTGGGGTACTCACACATAGTCCATCTAGCAGGCCTATGCTAGCGGCTTCGATAATTTCTCTAGTCCATTTGTTCATGTTTCGTCCCAGTACCGTGCTATTGTTTAAAGGGGGGAGCATCCACTATCTCTCCAATGGTCACCTGGGCATTCATCGCAGAGATTGTGGAAGCTCCCCCCTTCTGAACAATAGCGCGGTACTGAGACGAAGCAAGAATAAACTGACTGGAGAAATTATCGTAGCCGCTAGCATAGGCCTGCTGTGTTAGTACCCCGTCGATCTCCTTATCCCAAAAGGAGTTAGATTATTTAGGAAAACCTCCTTATTGACTTTTACTATAGTCGGACTTCATCGCTTCCTCTTTCATTTCAATTTTTTTCGTTTCTTTTCTTTATTTTGCATTTTATATCCTTGTTTTTCTTTCTTATCTTCTCTCCTTTTCATTTTCCTTATCTTTTTTCTTTTTGCTTCTCTGTTCTTGAGTAGTTAATTTTTATTTATTTTTTTTGGTGTATAAGAGTGAAAGATAACAAAGATGATGTTTAATATATCCCAGAGTTGACTGTCAGCGCTGCGTGAGAGGTGTTTCTTTGTGTGTATGTATTCTTAAAGTGTGTTGTCATTTGTGCGCCGTGAAGTATTAGCATGATTCACCAATTCGCCCCAGCTGACGTATTGACCACAAACCACCCAACTTTTCAAAAAAAAATATATATATATATATTCCGTCACGACCCCCCCTTGCGCTTTTCACGTGGCTACAAGAGTCAGTTTCAATGGTGAGTACTAGTAGCAGTCCGTATGCTGAAACTAGCTAAACCAAAATTCGTAAAAAAAAAAACCAAAAAAAACTGATGGCAGCATTTGTTTCCCGACCCCCCACTGGACCTGTTAGACCCACAGTTTAGAAGGCACGGAAATTTGGTAGTGAACCACACTTTCTAGTACAAAAGGGGTTACCTATCGATATCCAGCGTAAAACATTCCCGTAAGTTGACAGGCGGAAAGCTTTGAACAATTAAATGAAACTGTTCGAACCTCTCTTTACAGCGAAGCTATTGTTGGTATGCTTGTCGGATTTTTCCGTGTCGTAGATAGTCAGCAGAAAAAAAGGTCAAACGTCAAATGTACCTATAACATAAGTTGCCATGGTGTTCAACAGCTTCGCTGGCCAAACATGTCAGCAAGGATGAGTATCAATCAAGTTTCGTTTCCTAATTCAAATGCAGTATGTATGAGCGTATCTTATTTGGCAACCGCTTAGGTTCACAGCCGCTATTAGCTGTGAACCTTATTGACGATTACATTTAGAGTGGAAGGTGTAAAGTGAATGAAGACATATTTTGGACAGCTCCTTAAAGTTAGAGATTAATCGTACGCTGTTAACCTTTCTGTAGTTATGACGCTGACATGAAGGTCTTGCAGATAATGTGCCGCGTAATTGAGAGTTTAGGTATTTCCGCCGTATATCAGAAGAATTCCAAAGATCCTCACTTGGTGAATTAACCATCAGCCCTTCGCTGACGTGTGCGAGATATCCCTTGTTTAGTTTGGACACGTAAATTCCCAGAGGTTATTCTAACAGCATATTCATATGCTAAAAGTCTTCTGGCTACCGAATGGCGTCCATGATGGAATAAATATTAAACTTGCAGACTCTAGCTATATATTGTCAATGTCCTGTTTTGACGCTGTGCTGTTTTGTCGCTGTTCTATTTGACGCCGTTACTCTTCTGCCGCTGTGCCGCTTTCACGCTGTTCTGTTTTGTCGCTGCTGCTGTTTTCGACGCTGTGCTGTTTTGACGCCGCGTTGTTTTGTCACGTGCTCTTCTGTCGCTGCTGCTGTTTTGACGCTGTGCTGTCTTGTTGCGTTCTATTTCGACGTGTGCTGTTTTGTCGCCGTGCTGTTTTGACGCTGTGGTGTTGACGCGTGGTGTTTTAACCGTGCTGTTTTGTCGCGTGCTGTTCTGTCAGGGTGCCTTTGCAGTTGCGAGCGCGATAGCCCTGGGGGTAATCTTTAATCAGTACATGACTTGGAACAATATGGTGCAGTACACATGTAAAAGGCTGTCGAAGGCTGAGGGTACTATATACAGATATCGCCACATGATTCTTACTTCGGCCATGATACTTCGTTTACAACTCTATTTTTACGGTCGTTGTAATTATTGCTTTTCGGTATGGGGAAATAGAACTTTAAGTAACATTAATTAAATGCATATTCTCCAGAAGAGAGTGATTCGTATAATATGTCATACTACCCTACCGAAAGAAACAGTTTAAACTGGATTATGGAACAGAAAGGTTACTGGATTTCTTGCTGGAAACCAGAAATCCAGTTAGATTTTCTGTTGCATAATGCAGTTTATACTGTTTTTCTTTCGGTAGGGTAGCTATGACTTCCATAGAAGCCATTGTTTAAAATAATTAATATTGTGCAAATTACCAGTTACTATAGTTACAAATTGGCCCTTGCATATAAAAAGTCGTTTTGTAACCTTATCGATCTTAAATCTTGAGTTGAAGGAAATGGTCTACAACACTCGTTCTGAAGTTGTGTGGGCAGTACCGCACTCCAGGACCAATTACGGCGATCAAATGTTAAAATATACACTACCGCGCTTTTTACATTATGGCAGTGAATTGAATATAAATATTTTTGAGTGGAACTCGGAAGGATGTACGTTCTGTTTTTGTTTATGAATTCATTTAATACGTTACTGAAGCGTTAAGCATAAATCGATTGTACGATTTAGCTTATTTATTTTATTTTTATTGGTGTAGATGCTGTGCATTTGTATGTATGTGTGTAAGTGTATATTTTTCTCTGCTCATGTAAAAAGGGGGGTGGGGGGGCAGAGGCTCGTCGAGGAACACCGAGTTGCTTTTTTCTCTGCCTCCCCTCTCCAAATGAAGAGAAATAAAGACTTGCGACTTTTTGGCTACAGATTGGACATCCGCGTCTCACCCATGGGCATTTCTTGCGTGGACAGGATGTCCCAGAGTGTGAGCATTGCAACATTCGTCTTACAATATCTCACATCCTACTTAAGTGCCCCAAATATGACCAAGATCGTTTAAGATAAGAAAACGTTTCGCAAATATATAAAAAACCTACTCCACTGCACTTAGTAATTTTACTTGACGCTCAGCCGCTGATTTCGCATGCTTGTCTGTTTAATGTTTTATTGACATCGGCCGTATACTCCGTATATGATTTAAATTAATAATCCGAACTCATCTTCATCCTGTATATACGTATACATTCTCATTTACATAGTTTTATCACATCAGCTACTATAGCTCTATTTTCTTCTAAACCCTTACTTGTAGAATAGTTAGCACTCTTGGCGCATTTTGGCCTTAGAAGCCCTTGCGCTATGAAACCCTACTCAATCAATCAATCAATTTGTTTCAACTTGTACAATTTTTGTGCGTCTGTAAAACTTTAAAACCTGGCACCCGTGACAGCGATCGACTGAACTCGTGTTGTCATTGCCGTCTGGAATTGAAATCTCTAAGTTGCACACACACCGCTTTTTTGCCCCAGCACAATGGTGTGCATTTATTACAGCTTATCGTTCGCTTTGGCATCTTTTGTTCCGCCCTTTTTGTTTACGTATCAAAGCACTTAAGCAACCAGCGCTCGATTTCGTAATCTAGAGTCGTCATCCTTAAACACATGAATGGTAATAGTTCCCTATATCGAGTCAAAATGGGTTGCGCTCCGAACTCCCACCCTCCTAAAACAAACCAAAAAAAAAAAATATCTAGAAATACAGAGATAAAGTAAGTGTACTTTTCAGTCGTCCCCTGACTCGATGCGTTCTTTATGTTTATGCATATGTTCTGCCCTGTGCCTGTGTGTCTGGTCTTTCGCGAGATGTGTACACACGGGAAAAAAACAAATGTCACGGCAAGACAAGATCTGGGTTGGTTAGAGTATAAATCAAAATAACCACTCAGCGTTTCACTCTACGAAGAAGGCTCTCCGGGAGAAGTGAATCCTCTGCGTTCATTCTCAATTGGCAAGGCCAGAAGACGAAAACTGCTGCGCTCAAATCCGATAAAGCGTCACTCATTTTTGCTCGGGACTGGTAAGTAAAAAATCCCGCACGACGTTCGAACGACGGGGCGTCTCTTTCAAATGCCTGGATTCCAACACGCTCTCGTTTCCTTACGTCGTGCTGCGTAGGCTTTCGTTGAACCTCACGACACGCCGGAGCGTTGTAGAATGTAGTGAGAGCACGCTGAAGGCGGGACAGTTGAAACTCTTTCTTAACGTTCTCCTTCTGTCAGTGACTCCAAGTGGTGTTCATAGGCAGTTGGGCGTCAAAACAAGAAGGGGGGAATTCAATTTCAAAACTTTATTGTAAAGAATACGGGGGAAGCGTTGAAAAATTACTCCCGACCCTTCGACCCCCCTCCCTGCCACCACCGTAGTCCCCTCCCCATCCCCCCCCCCCCCCCCCTCCGACGGCTTATGGTTTTTCGTTAATCAGAAAGCATGCTCCAGGGATGTCCAAACAGGATATTTCAGAACGCGTGAAGCGACACTTCACCACTGTATGAAGTGAAAGCTGAAGTCCGGCCGTCTATCTTCTATTTGGACATCCACCTGGCAAACCTAATGGCTTTCCACCTTTGCCTCCTTTGTTTTTCTTGAGAAGTCCGTACTCGTCAGACTTTACGTCTCACGCGACCAGCCAATTGTGTGCCGCCTTGATTATGTCTTCTGCCGTCACCAAGGCCGCCATCTCCATGGGAGGAATGTCAAAGCAGTCCGGCCGTTCGGGTTCGACTGGCACGAAGAGGCTTCGCCTTCTTAGAAAAGTGTCCTAGCCTTTATGCCTCTCGCGAGGCTCATCTTAGCTCGGCTTTGAACATTGGCGGAGGCCTTCACTGACAGGAAACAGAGCGTGTAAGTGGCTGTTGTCGGACCCACGTCATCAGCAAGCACTAGGCTTCGCTGAAGGAGAGAACGGAATGTTGGCGGAGGGAAGCTTGGGGGGCCCCCCCCCCCCCCCCCCCCCCCCCCCGCAGGCACACGCACTGAAGTGGAGTGACGCGCGGAGCTTTGTGACCTCACGCCTTCTGGAGTCTACTGATCGGAAATCCCTCAAGAAATAGGTCCCATATATCGTCTTCCAAGAACAACGATCTTAAATGTGTGGAATTAACGTTGGACGTGCATACTCATCTATTACTCGCAGTAGGAGAAGAAAAATCTATAGGCACCCGTGCGCTCCAGCACTTTGAGCGCCGATCAAAGCTCTGCACGCGCGGTGTTCGCTTTCGAGATGCACAGAAAACGTTGTTCCCGTGTATGGTTCTGAGAATGCGGTGCCAACAACGCCCTACGATATGGCGGACCGCAAATACTCCCTATAGCACAACATACACTTACTTGCAACAAGTAACCGCATACAGTTACTACAGTTCACATCTAATGAAGCAAATCACTTTGTTGTTTCCACTCTAATAAGCCATAACCCGTTCAGCTTTCAGGGAGAAATGGTGAAGTTCAGCAATGTCTCCCTGAACGTGACTGCTGTGCCGGTAAGTAACACCAGTACGGTGCATAGAACGCGTCTTTGACTGGTGTGTTTACCGCTTCAATACAGAAAGTGGTCTCGATTTCCTCCTGATGATTTCATAAAATTTCTATGCTGACACCAGCCGAAATCCTGGCGGTGTCAGAGCAGCGGTAGTGGATGTGGCAGACGTCTGTTCCTGCTGCAGGCCGCTGTCCAGCGTGACAGTCCATGGAAGCTTCAACAGCCAGTCCAGGAGTGGGAACGCCGTGACGACAACGACACTCGCGTTCTCTAGTGTTCTTTTAGATAACATCTACGCCCAACGACATGATCACTACATTCTTGGGGTTGGGTGTGTTTATGGTATGAGAGTGCGGCTTTTGTGACGTCAATTGTTGCCACTTCGGGACCATTTTCGGTCCATCGGCTGAATAAGGCGCTAAAGACACCAGTCGGAAACGCGATCGGGGCACCATAAGAGCAAAAGAAAATCGGAATTGAGTGCATTTAATTCAACGCAAGTTCGCCGTTTCATTCAACTTCGTAGTTCAATCCATACGTTCTGCTGCACGAGAATAATGGAAAGATACAGCTTCACGGTTTCACGGGTTCAGTCTTCGACAACATCAGCGCAGCATTGAATATCACGTAAGATTTGTTTTTTGTGTGTTCTCTATGCACGCCGCTACTGAGTGTCTTGAGCACTTACGGATTCTGAGTGACAAGCGGGGCTGTACTAATTTGGCCGAACGCCATTTAGAGCGGAGATACTGTTTCTTTAGGGTAAAGGAGAGTACTTTTATAATTCATCTTACGTCATTGACATTATGAAACCTAAGGCCGCGGCGACTGATGCGGGAAACCGCCCTAGTAGGCGGTTTCACGTGACGTCCTACCGATTGATACACATGCCGGACGCCATGTTGATGAACTTTTTTCTGCGTCTTGTATGCACGAAGGCAGTGTTTTTCCACTTCGCTCGAGTTCTTATTATGATCAACTGCGCCAGTGTAGTAGAAAGCATATAGGAGCACAGGCTGCTAAGTTTTGTACATACCGGTTTTTATTCGAACTTTAGAAGAGCGGGCGATCGTAAAATGAACACGTTGGTGGCCAAAATTACCCCAATAAATGCCGCCAGAGCGTCTTCAAGAAAAGAAACAACGGTGTAGGCATGATGTCTGCCGTGCAAATACTGTCCCGGTCGTACTTACTGAGCTCCGTCGTCAACTGAGCCACTCGACATGTTTGCGCGTTTCGCCAGCACCCAAAAACAATGCCAATGACTAATCTTTCGCGTATAAAGGAACGGTAAAAGAGCCGTGCACTATTCATCAACATAGGGGAACTGAAAGACGTTTTGTGAAACCGCCCTAGAGCCCAGAGCAGCCGAAGTGATAATTTTCATTGCATGTTAGCCGTAGATAAATGATCGAAATAATTTTCTTTGAGACATGTGCAGACAACCAAGTTACAATTTAATCTAAAGAAATGTCTTATGGAATCAATGCACACAGTGCGCACGCAGAATTGATTCCAAGCCTTTGCCTTCCAGTTACGACGTGGTTTTCCCGGAAGATTTGGTTTGGGGAGCCATACTGGAAGACGGCAGCTACACGGGTATGCTCAAGGCTGTACACGAAAAGGTGAGGCGCAATGTTTACCAGTTCCGCAAAGCAGGGGCTAATTTTGAGGAAAAACTGCGGTAACACAGTGTATAAGGTGTTGCTTCGCGCATGTTACAATGTGAATTCGGTACGCTATTGATGCCTCGACCACGCGAACATAGTTGTGCGTAGCGTCCGTTCAAGAACGTTCTGTTAATGCTAGCGGTCCGATGGGAATGGAAAGCGAAGTTTCTCCGTTGCAGTCGTACATTGTGACCCGCTATTGCACGACTCCCCGCTTTGTACGAAGCCAAGTGCTCGTTCTCTTCTCTCTCACCTCCTGCGCACTCTCCCATCATATGAGCGAGAGCGCTCGATCAACACATCGAAAATAAGTCCCATTTCCTACAGTACCATTTTGACTACGTTTGACTAAGTTATGAGGAATTAGGTCAAGGTATACGCAAAGAGACAGAAGGAAGGGAGAAGGTCAAAGCGTGCGGCGAGGTAAGAGCGTCGAGCTCTGATTGGAAGGGTAGTGGGTAGGCACGAAAGTCATGACGTTCTTCGGGGAAGCGATTGAAGGTCCACGGTGCTGATGAACGATGATAAATCCACAAAGGCTGGTTCACGCGGTAGGACAGGTTGCGTTCAGGGCGACCTGGCAACATGCTTATTTGACAAAAATACAAAATGTATCGAAACAACTGTCCCATTGCGCCAATAGGCGCGAGTAGTCCCTGACAAGGTGGCAATGGCAGCGAGGAGCTTCAGTTGTTCCGCCTCCAAAGCGAGCTTCCATCGACAACTCTGTAACGGTGCAGGCTAGTGCTCTGGCAACCTGCAGCACCGTTGGGAGCGCCGCCGCGCACTCAATGGGTATTGAAGCAACAGTACATAAAACTTAGGCCTCTATGTTCGGTCCCACCCCCTGGCTCCGGTCATTATTCGATACATGATTGGCGACGAGATTGCGAGCAACTGTACGTTTGCCACTCCGTTTGATCGGCACCAGTACATGCATGCGACTGCCGTTTGGTACGGCGTCAGCTCCGGAACTATTTCAAAAACAAATGCCGAAAAATCCTCGAAGGTTTATCGGGAATCATGTATATTAACGACATACTTGTCTGGGAATGAACAAAAGCCTAACATAACAAACGGCTTTAAGCCGTGTCCATGCCTAGTCCACGATGTAGACGACTTTCCTACCAGGTACAGCGCTGGCTAGAGCATATCAACTATTTTGCCAAGTACATACCCAATATGTCGTGAATAAATAAGCTACTACGTAGTCTAAAAAAATATATATCAGTGTGTTTGAGTGGACTGGCTCGCATGAAACTTAGTGGGGGATATTGAAGACGCTGCTAGCAACCGGCCCCACACTTGCAGCTACAGAAGACTGGGTAGCGACCAGTTCCGTATGCATCGCGAGCCCTTTAAACACCAAATTAAGGTATTACCAAATTGAAAATTAAACTCGGGGAGCCACTTACGAATTGGAGAGATATCATACCTTGGTATATTGAAAGAATGTTTTGGTTGAAACTGAATAATAAACATCTTATTTTCATGGCCCAAAATCAGTAGGTGATATGCCACCTCGATTTAAGTGTCTTTTGTTTTTGTATTAATGAGGTACGACTTTGGCTTGAAGTTTCTTCCTAGGAATGACCTTCGTTGTTCCTGATGTGTTTTCAAGAGCGCTTTCGAAAAGTAAAAAGGAAGACCATTCAGACTCAGACGTTGAACCACAAACTACAGGTATTCAATACTGCATTGCCAGTCTTAAACACCTCCTACGCTTGTGCACTACCAGTACACAAGCGTACTCAGTACACCCAAGCAGGAGATACCCATTTTTCGCTTGGTGAAGGTAAAGTCGTAAGGATCCCGGACAGTCGGAGGTGGCAACGTAAGGCTCAGGTGGAACGAAACGTAGCGATCCTTTTTATCTCGCCAGTACCGAAGGTAGAAACGAGTTTCGACGAAACCGGATGCACCTCCGTCCCTCCCACGAGGCTTTTGCGCTCCAAGATAATCACTTTGAATCACATAACCCAACACTCACTTTACTTTTCTCTGGTTCTGCACGTGAATATGAAGGAACTGATGTTCAAGAGCCTTCGTCTGGGAGCGTCATTAGAGTGACACCCGTGAATACAGGGTAGTCGTCTACATTCATGAACATTCCTGTCCGACATGTCAACACGTGCACAAGATCAAGCCGATGACAATCAGAAACGACTATATTGAATGCAATTATTTCACCCTCACTGGTAGTGAAAGAAAGGAAATATAAGTGTCCTAGCCAATGCTCTGGCAACCTGCGGCACTGTTTGCAGAGCCTCCACGTACTCACAGGGTATTTGAGCAACAACATACAACAAATTAATCCTATTTCTTCGATTCGACTCCCTGACTCCAGCTATTATTCGATACGAACTCTTCGGCGTCCCCTGCACCTCCAGCGCGCGCAGTCAGAGAACCACAAGAGGCACGGAGTGCGTCCTCGAGGCCGCGAGTTCAAAAGACACGCCCTGCCGTTGTCGTTTACTCCCTGTCCACGTAGAATCACAGAAAAGTAAAACATCGTCTGCTCCTCGCGTTAGGTCCGACGTTCATAGCTTTAACGTGAGACCCTGCGTCTCGTGTTTGGTAAGAACTGCATTCTTACTCCACCAAACCCTGACTTCGCCAGGGAACGTAATACGCGTCGCGTGTCAAGGTTGAAGAACGGGTGGCCGGCACGAAAGTACCGTGCCACGAGCTCCACCAATCAGCTGCGCAACAAAGGAGGGGGGGGGGGGGGGAGGCGTGACGCGCAAAAAACAACAGGAGAGTCCGCTGAGTGGACTACGAAACCCATCGCGAATAATTAGCCAACTGCGAACAGCTTGAGAAGCAGCAAGAGAACGGTACAAGAGGAGACCGTGGCGACGCTAGGCACGACGTCGCGTGCCTGGAACGCCGAGACTGGAGCAAGCGGTTGCTATGCTCATAATAAAACACAATTCTGCTTATAACAATTGGATTGATAGAACCAAATGCACCTCAACATATTTTCTTTTTTCATCAGAAAGCTGACATTGGTTTGGGTCCCTTCACAATGGACGAGTCCCTCAGAACTCATTTCCTGATAACATCAATTTCTGCCTTCGTCGAACTTGGCATTACCAGTGGAATCAAAGAACTGTCAGCGGCTAACACTATGGGGCTACTCAGCGCCTTTGATCTGGCCGTAAGTATCGAAACCTCTTGAGGGTCTCGCTGCTAATTGAGTTGTAGAATAATAATTTTTCTGGCATTATTTTCCTTTCTCTTTCTTCGTCTTTCTCTCAGAATTAATCTAATATTTTTTTAGGAAGTAATTGGGGTGAAATAATCAAACAATGGTCGTCCACGTCCATATCACAGAATTGAACATACCGGAGATGCGCGAAAAAGAATAACCATGATCAAATTTAAGCAGACCGAGGATCGACGAGTTGGCATAATTCAAGCGTTCCGGAATGAAACTCTGAATACATTTCCGAATGCTTCCAGATCTATCCATTACGGTAATACTCCTATACGGGTGAAGAATGAAGGAGAGGAGGAGATGAGATCGCGCGGGGTCTTTAGAACACCTAGCTCTGGTTGCAATTACTAGTGGTTGTCTACTCACCATTCGAACGTCGAGCGCCGGCGTCCGCCGCTTGGACTTCGCTTTCGAACAGCGAGTAGAGACAAAAGGAAGCTAGTTTTGCGTTTTCCCACTGAATCATTCCAAACAGAGCTAGGTGTTCTAACGTCCCCTCGCGTTCTCATCTTCTTCTTTCCCTCAGTTTCTACCCTTATAGTTGGCGAAAGGTTGAGAACCCAGTAGATATTGCGTCTCGAGCTCGAGCTTTCTGTCGTCGATAACGAGCAGCCAAAGCCCGCTGGAAGGCGACGAGCTGCGTATTGGAGGCAGGGCACCTACCGGGTTCTCATCCTGTCACCCACTACAGTCTCCTAGAATTATTTATATCGGATGTATACCTGTGAAATACAAGTAGTGACGACCATATGAAGCTACCGTGCCACATAGGTTTATGGGGATGATGGTGGAAAAACATTATGGGTGGCGCAATGTGCTGTGTATGGGCACCAGCCGTCACTTACTATTTACGCGGCCGCAGTCCACTCTCTGAGCAGAAAATGGATTTGCTTTCGTTCGGATGTTTTCTTATATATTTTGCATGCCTGGTAGTCTGGAGAAACTGACGAAATAATAACAAAAACCCAGTTTATTAATTAACCCGCCATTCCGGCGGCTGATAGAACTTCAGTTGTTTTTGTTAGCAGGATTCTTTTACTGTTCGTGGATTAGGTGATTTGCAAAAGATGGTGAGGTTCCTTGTCATTCTTTCTAACTTTTTTACTGAAGCTTATTTTGTGTAGCAGTGCATTCATTTGTTTTCCACATAATTAATATATAACAGAACTTAACTTCGTCACAACAAATTGCTTTGACGCAAAATTAACATCCGTTGCGTTGTCATATTCGTAATCCTTTCTAACAGGCGCCTACTGCAGTTGCACTAGCACAGGTGCAGAATATTAAGAATTACGGGAAATATAATGCATGTATAGAATGTAAATGCGTGATTTTATTACAAGATGAACACGTGGAACTCTAAACATATGAGAGTCATGTGTGAATACACAGTGCAGTCACAGTAATCGCTGGGACAACTTATGATACCTTAATGCATCCTTATGTATCTTGCACCTTACGCAGCAAGATCTTCGACAATTTCGACACGAGGGTGTCATAATTATCTGAACAATAGAACTATTCACATAAGTTATATCATGTTACTAGCGTACGTGACAACATGGTCTCACGGGACAGCTTGACGTCTCATGCTCCATGACTTCATGTGACGCCACGAAGTCACATAACACTGTGCGGTCACGTCACACCGTGACCTTACGTGACATTCTAACATCCCGTAACACTGCGACGTCAGGTGACAGCATTACGCCATGTCACACCGTGACTTTGTTGACATCAAGGCGTCACCTGTCTCTAACGTCACGATGTCGCGTGCCGACATCGACGACGGACGCCCTACGTAATTTCGAGTGGGTTAGAAGAGCGCTTAACAAGCCTAGCACCGCAAAGATATATCTGTGGGCGTATTACTGCCTTGGGTGCTGTCTCAAGCAGTAGCGCGTTAGCGAAAACTTTTAACTGTAGCGCGTTAATTTTTTTAATTATATGCAACTGTTAACCCTAGTTTTCGGGAAATAGCGATAAACGTTGCGACGTTATTTTTGCCGATACGTTTTCGAATTTTGTTTTGGATTAGGATATCATTCAATGAGTACAACCTAGCCATTGCTTATACTTTATGAATGATGCGTTCTGACATTTCGAGTGTCATGATTGCCCTGCGCCAAATAAAAATACCTTGATTATCCAAAGTCGCGACGTGGCTATGGACACGTGTCAAGGTGATGCAAAAAAAAAAAAACATAGTTATCTTTAAGCCCGATTCACATCTGCAATTTTGCTTAAGATTTTAAAGCTTCAGTGTTAAGCACCGCAGCCCGCACAACGGTGTTTTCGTCGGGCGAGTGACGTGGCAATTTCGATATAGCAGGTGCAATTACACGATGTGTATCGGGCATTACACGTGAGCTTGTTTTTTTGTGACTGAACACTTACACGTTGACAGGTTGAAGCACCATCTTTGCTGACGTTTCTTATTGTTTCTGGACAATCATTGATCAGTCTTGATTTCTAGCTTAAGGAAGCGGAACTAAAAAGTAACCCCACTACTTTTTTTTAAATAAATGTTACGAGTTACATTTTTGTTTCAGCAACTCAGACTGTCACTTCTGTACCTTTTTGTGAAAGTAAACATAACAGTAACAAGTTACTTTATGAAAGCAACTTAGCCAAGACTGCTTGAGTGTACAGGCGAATCGCCCGCACTGTTTTTTTTTCTTCTTTGTCTCATTCAGACTTGGATCCTGCTTTTTGCGTCTATCATCACTCTCTCTGTGCTTTCTTCGGCCTTCCACGTTTTCTACGGGAAAAGTACCAAACCGGATGAAAACGTTGGCTGGAAAGTTCTAGATCTCCTGTGGAATTACGTCTCGGCACTCCTGAAACAAGGTACTGGCTTGTCTAATTGCAATATTCTCACCATTGGCGACATGCTTAAACGAATAAAAAGAATGTTCACGTTAATAAAAAAATAAAATCAATCACCGTTCACACATTGTATGCCAATGCTTAGCTCTCATTTCGGACTGAATATTATTAACAAAAATAAAGGAATTATTTCTGAAAAGTAAATATCGGCAAACTTAATACTTGTTGGCAAATTTTATAATCCAGAGTGCAAAAATGTGTCAAATTCTACATTCCCTGAATAGAAGAATCCTTCGTTTTAAGAACCTGCTCACTGACACGTGACAACCTTCACATCTGTGGTAGTCCTTGTGATAATAATCGGATCCTCAATTCTCCACGTTGTTTCCAGGAACGAGGGCTTTCCGCTCTCCTCATGGTAGCAAGTTTCTCGTGTGTGCTTGGCTCCTCGGCACTTTGATCCTGACGACGTACTTTACTAGCCTGATCGTGGCTTCACTCACCGTGAAAATCCCCAATCCGAGGATAGATTATATTGAAGATCTCGCTCGGATGCCTGGTGTGACACCAGTGATTGTCAGAGGAACGCAATTCTTTACGTTATTAGAGGTCAGTCACATCAAATGTCTACACGGTCGTCGAATATTTTGGCCCGGGAGATCGGTGACTGAGTATCTAAGCACCGCAGAAATGAGGGACCCTGAGTTAAATCTCCACAGCACTGTGCCGGCGCTTGGTCGTGTATCACTCTTTTGTGATGCACGTTAAAGATCTCAGGCTAGCAGTGTTAGTGCAGTGGCTATATTGTTTATCTACATCGGAGACATTAGATTCCCATTCGGGATAACTACAATCCCCCCGTCTAAAAGATACGCTTGCACTGTTGGTGCACCGCCTGCGCCGCAAGCGTAGGCAGTCAATGTACATACGGTACATCTTTGACACGCGCACGGTCTACGGTGCTCAAGCTTCCTCGTGTCGTAGACTCACGGGTGAGGACGAATTCCCTCGATCAGCTTCTCGACGACCGAGTCCGATTCTTCAAACATGACGCCACACGGAGTGGTGCTCCTGTCGTCTGCTATTGCTCGTATCCGCCGCGCTTCCCGCGCGAGGGCTGCCGGGAGCCAGCGCGTGATGCATCCTGGTCCGGCGTCGCTGGCGCGGCCGGCGCGGAATACGGCATGCTCCATTTTGGCGTCGAGGCGGTCAGGCTGCGTCGAACGCCGCCGGTCGCGTCGGTTACGCCACGACGCCGGAGTATAGAGCGTCGGGTTTTCGCCGACGTGACGTCGAGGTGACGCGCTCGCACGCGCGCACGCGTTACGTCGGAGTATAGCAGAGCCTTAAAAGATACGTATTACACTCTTTGTTCGCACAAAGAGCCAATAGCAACTATCCATGTAAAAAATGTAATACTATGGAATGATCTGTGACTCCTCTGAAACGCCGTTACTCTCTACCTGCCTACGGGAAATGCAAGGAGTCGAGGCCAGGGTTTTTTTTTTTTACATGACAACCAAATAGGGATCGTGGTGCTCTCGCTTTTCATAACGCACACTTTCCCTCACCCTCGTCCCTCACGTAGTCCAGCGATAGCTGCTGAAAGTTCTTGTAATTCTTAAAAATGACCGTACACTAGAAATTATACTTCTTTAGAAAAAAAACAATACTTATTCATTGTTTCCTTCTCGTATCGAACGGAATGTTCGGACATGCCAGATTTCTGTTGCTCCGACGAATTCATAGACGGGCTACAAATTACCACTGCAGAATTCAGAGACAGAAATGTACATCAAGGTTCAGAAGATGATCACTCGCAACCGCGGTGGGCGAGACATATCGGAGCTGTACAGTCCCGACGACATCAGCCTCGTGATGCAAGAAAAGGCGGTCTTGCTCGTGGACAAGTACTCGCCGAAGTTGTACCTGTCGCACATGTGTCCCTCGTTGGAAGGGCGATTCTACATAGGAAAGGGCTACCTGTACCTGTGGAACTCTGTCTGGGTCACCCACAAAGACTTTCCCAAGGACGTCCTGGTGGAAATTAACAAAAGGTTAGTAGACTTTTGTCATCACGTTAAGTATGATGTAGACTGGTAAAAAGCTAGCTCAGCTATTAGCTTTGTATAAAGATCTTATTAAAGAAATACTACAACAAAATTTCGGCCTTTATTTGTTGGTCTGTACGTGTTCGTTTTTAACAAGATATCGGACACACCGATATCTTGTTATAAAAGACACAAAAAGGAATTTTAAAACACATTAAATAATTAGCAAAGAGCATTTGGTGGCTGTCGCTAAAGCCTCGTCTGTAAAGCCCGTCTAGGAACCTTGACAGGTAGTGACAACAACTGTCTCGCGTAGAACTATGCATGCTTTGAACCTGACGTCATCCCGACAGCTCTACAGTCAGCACAAGAGAAGAAGGGAGGGAGGAACTCACCACTTAACAGGACCTTCTTTTGTGTGTCCCAGACATCGCAATTTTCCCTCTACAAGATTATAAAAGATTAACCCGTCACTCAAAATTCACAGAAAAGCAGCTTTGCGGTTAGTTGCGGTGGCCCGATCGCTGGCGTGGTTCGACCGCTTCGGTGGATGGAACGGCTAGGGCATCCTGACGAGGCCAGCATCGCCGCAGGTTTCCTCATCCCAAGACTCCCGAACTACATCACGATAGTGCCGGATTTGACGTGCTTCTCCGCTGTCTGCTCTCCTGGCACTTGCCAGAGTGGGCCATTTAAAACAAATATACAGCCATCAGGCTCAAAATACAAACGTGCGGTTGTAATTTACGGATATTATGATCATATTCAGCCTAGTTCTGAACACGACGGGTATATTTCAAATTTTGTTGAAGTATTCCTTTAAAGAGCGGCTTTGTCCCCGGAGAATAGCCCATAGGGTGAAATTCCCAAAGAAAAGGAAACGTCTCTTCTCAAATATTCCGGACCAGGAGCAAAGTCGGCACCTGTTCCAAACCCTGTACATGAATATTTACATAAGCAGGACACCTTGAAAAATGCCCGCTTTCTTAACCCACAAAAAATATTGTATGCTACAGAAATCATCATTAACTTCTTATGGCATTCACATAATCTGTAACGTTCGTCATAATAAAATATCTTGAAAAAATACAGACCGTGTGTAGTCCTCAACGCGTAAAATTTCAGCTTTTAAACATTTCTAGATCGTGGTGCTATGGTTTGAAATATACGGCATGCTTATTATCGGGTGTAACGATAATGCCATTTTGACAACCGCACGTATGATGCAACACTATTTCCTGCTTTAAAATTTCACCCCTTTTTGACCCAGTTGTGTGAATGCTATTTCCCTCTTCATATGCAGCATTCAATATACTTTCGTTTCGCGCTTTCTCTTCGGAGGATGAATTCTTAGGATGTATCTTTGTTGCAGGATCACGTGGTGGCTTGAAAGTGGCGTACCGTCGATGCGCACCTACGAGCTGGACCCACCTCAAGCGACTTGCTTCGTCGGAAGCCACAAGGAAACTTCCTACGTGTTCGACACAATGGGCTTTCAAGATTTAACGACTGTGTTTTTCTTGTATCTCATCATGAGCGCATTCGCGATTGTAATTTTTTGCTTAGAAAATGCCGTAGGGCATTACAGTGTGGTGAAAAGCTCGCCGCAGACTAGTCGGTTGCCTTAGGAATGTTATTTAAAGAATGCACATGTTAGACATTTTCACTTTACACTTTCCCACCGGAGCTAGTCAAACCTGGCCAAGGAGCACAGCAATACTTGGCCAGTGTCGTGGCAGTGTTGGCCTAACACCGGCACCAATGTCGACCAAATGTGCGCTTTTGCACCACCTCCCGACACCCGAAATCCGGCAGGTATTGGCGTACCGCCGTTTAGCCACCGGCTTAGTATCGGCGTAATATCCGGCGACTACTGCACAGGGAGGTTTGTTGGTCAGGTATCTCCAAAACTTCGCATATGCATCTGCTCCGTATTGACCGGACGTCGCCTATGCGCTCGCTTTGTATCGGCAATACCGGCAGTATTGGCTCGCAGCTTAATTGCAGATGCAGAGCGGACCTCGGGCGTATACATGGGCAAACAGAATAGTTTTCGATATTTCACGGACGTTTATTAAGTCTCTTCCGTTACACATAGTTTTCTTTTTAATAAATAAAATTACGCAGGTTTTATGCCAACCCAAATTCATAAATCAAACACGAAGAACCATGAAGATTTTAAAGTTTTAGTAGATTGGCCCGATGGCTCCAAAAACGATACCCGATACCCCGCCGCCGCCTTTGTGCATACATTAGTGAGTTTACGTAGATCGTTTTTGTGGTCCCGCGACGACCTCCGAAACCCGCTACGATACCCGGAACTCTACAGTTAAGGCCATCGGCGCGCAGGCGCAGCAGCGCCTTTTTCGTTGGGTGCCTCATGTGCGCTTCGCATAGAGTGATGCCAATTGCCTGTTTCCCTTTCCTACACCCTCTTCCACCGCCATTTTGTTCCTGTCATTGGTCCCCGTGCGCCGGAAAGTGGCCTTTGTGTCCATCGGTCCTCCCATCCAAGGGGGAAAATGCTAATCCTCCCTCCGTGGGTTCCACAACGCTGTTCCGAACTTGTGAGATAAGGTGCTTGTTTCTGGGAGGGTTATAAGCCCCACGGATTATCGTCGAGAACCAAAATGGCTGCTGGTTTGTCGGCGAGTGGTATTACAAAAGGTGGCATCACCCTAGCAAAGCGCACATGAAGGCTCCCTACTTTTTCGTTGCGAAGGGCTTAGCGGAAGGTGAAAACGTGGTCTATGAGAATATAGTGTTGTCTTGTTATCGGAGGTATCGAAGGTATCGGAACGATCTACTAACACTGTATATTGAGACGGAACCAGGACTACTGTTAGAAGCATGCTTGCAGTGTACTCACGAATAAACATCGATAGGATCTAATCCCTGATAGATGCATAGTCCGACTGGGGCAACACAGAGCAATAGAAACACAAAGCCGAGAAAGAAGGAGGTCTCCCACATTCAACGAAAGCGATCGCTATCGCCGATGAGCAGTATTTTGTTGAAGTCCGTCCAACAAACACAGCACAAGAATTCCACGGACTCCAACGAACAAGCGGCCATTACCGAAATGTTTGCATGGACCTATTCCGGCTGTACACGACGAAAATCCATAGCCGCGTCTGCAACGTACGAAATCAAGAGAACACCGAAGAGCGCATTTCAGAAACCGTACCTACCTGGCCCCTATACCGACCTCCATAACTTGGCAAGCGGCGAAGGCTACGGCCCAGTGATCCCATCAGCGCGTCAAAGCGAGTCACGTAACAAACTTTCGACCAATAGATTTTGTCCTGCGGTGAGCGGTCACTTTTTTCGCGCCACCCCTCTGACTTGCCTGAAGCTGTCGTCGAGCTCGCTCACAGCCGCACGAAGACACAAAAGAAGATGGGGAGGCTTAAAGAAACGGAAGGTCGAAAGGGGATAGACAAGAGAGCTAAACTCCCTCTGCTTGCTCAGCCTGTCCTTCTCGAGCAAAAAGTAAGCAGATGCCGTTTTGCTTTTTTTTTTCACCTTTTCAACTTCGGTTTTGAGTTGGACAAGATATCCGAATACCTGACCAGAAGAGCCGATTCATAAACGACAGTTCATACGCTCAATAAAAAAAGGTGGCGGTACGGTATGCCAGGATGTCGTTGGCGCGACCCATCCGATACTTCACAGATATCGGCTGGATCAAAATGGTATAGGCGCAATCTTTACCATTTGACGCTAATATCGGCGCAATACTGTGTGCTGCCTGGGTAAAGGCTAAATCTCCTTGAAGTGTTTGTGCTCGCTTAAAAGTACCACGAAATGAATTCGGCCTGGGACAATTTGGGATTTTTTTAGTCGCAGATCGTTTGGTGCGCAAAAAGAAAAAAAAGAGGCATTATAACAGATGTACGCCTGCTATAGTGCGATATCACTGCTGACCAGGGTGACCGTGACCACTGTGACATCTCTCGACATTTAAGTCGCAAACGTAGATCAAAATGTATTATGGCTGGCATTATAATCAAAGGGATTAGCGATCATCATAATTTTTTTTTGCTTAAGATATACTTGCGCTATGGTACATAAACATAAAACAGGAACATTTTAGCATCGTACAAAAAATCAAGAAAAACATTAAGACATTTCGGCTACTTGATAGAACAGAAAAATTGGATGGAGTGTACTGCGAAAATCATGCTACTCTAGCTTAAAAGTGCGTTATAGTTATATTTAAAAAAATCTACGACGAAATATTTCCTCTGAAGGAAGCAAAAGTAAGAAGAAAAAAAACGAGGAAGGCGTGTGTGACTGGTAATCTACGTAAGTAAATAAAGATAAAATTAACGAGTTTCTTGCATTTATTCGGCACCATGATCCTAACATGCTTATCGAGCTTAAAACGATAAGAATTAAACTAAAGTCGGAGCAAACTAAGCGAGAATATTATCAAAATAAATTCGAGCACATTCACGATTACCGAAAAAAAAATAAGGGACGCCGTAAACAATCTGACTAACGGGAAACATGCTTGCGGCCAGGGGAAACATATCCTGGTAGATAATAAAAACACTTTTTGGAAAAAACTTGCCGACAAGATTAATCGACACTTTGCGAGTATTGACACAAACATTGAGAAACATGACAAAGAAGGAAACCACACAACGACAGCTAATCCTTCGGGATCTTAATGCTTGTTTCGACGACACCAAGCGAAGTTAACAAAAGTATTGTAAATCTAAAGAAAAAAAAACAATGTTTCTGCTGGTGACGACGAAATAAAGGCACTGCCAATTAATTAGGTAGCGGCTCTGCTGAGTCCAATTCTATTTTAAGTTATAAATAGAATGCTTGAAACTGGTAATTTCCCTGACGAACTGAAATCGCCAAACTTTATTCCTGTGTATAAGGGAGGTGGTGAAACAATAATCGATAACTACACACCCGTTTTGCCTTCTTTCCATCGTCTATAGACTTTATCAATGCGAAATTAGTGACATGTTAACTAGTTGTTTTTTTTTCAGAAGCAGGATATAATAGCTAACGCGCAATACGGTTTCCAGAAGCATAAATCCACGGAGCAAGCACATTAGCATATCAAAGACAAAATTCTAGAAAGCACTGAAACTAAATTTCTCACGCTCAACTTGTTTCTATAATAAAAAAGATTTTCGACATTGTTAAACATGACATCTTATTAAACCAATTAGAGAAATATGATATAACCGATGTAGCGTTAAGTCTAATTAAATGTTTTTTAATTAATAGTTATCAGCACGTTTCTAGTAAGCCAATAATATCTGATAAAATGAAAATACAAGACGCTGTTCTTCAGGGCTCTAAATTAGGTCACTTCTTATTTCTAGTTGGCGTGAATATTACGATGATACCATATTCCCTCGAGCTGATAATATATGCAGATGATAGAAGTGTATTTGTTTGCCGTAGTTAACATACAAGTGCCTAGAAATTGTTCCAAATGCCCTCCTCTTTAAGCTATCAAATTGGTTACGAATAAGTAGATTGAGATTTAATATATGTAAAGCTAAATATATAATTTTAAAGCCAGTCAGTAAGCGAGACAATAACCCTATTAACATTAAATTTGAACAATTCTCGAGTAAATGGCTGAACAAAGTTTCTAGCTTTCTGGTTTAGTGAAGAACTCTCATGGTCAACACATCTCAACACACTAAAATCTGATTTTTCTCGAATTACTGGGATGATATATAAAATACGATATTTGAGACCTATTTTAATACGTTATAATATTTCCTGTTTTATTCGAAGATTAGTTTTGGAATAATAGTCTAGGGAACGACCATTAAATTAAACTATAACAAACTAATTATCATTTTAAAAAAATATTCGTATTTGCAAAAAAAATAGTGGCGATATAAAACAAAGTTAGTACCGCACCACTCTTTATTTAATATAATATTTTTAAAGCGAACCAAATATATCACTTCAAATTATTTCAATGGATGCACCGAAATAAGCTTTACTCGGTACCCGCACTGTTTTCTAGTTCATACGCATTAAGAGACCCGAAAAGCAAAATTCCGAGCATCTGGAGTAATTACAGCAAGCCAACATTAAAATATCGATTACTAGATTATGAAATCACCCAGATCTCGACGCTGATTACAGTGCCCCGTTTTCTCGGTTCAAACAAAACTGTAGACGATTACTTGTTTCAGTGATCTCGCATTTTCGTTTCCTTAAAATATTATGATCTTAATATAATTTTACGATATAAATTATTTCTTCTTTATTGTTATATAATATTTTATGTAGGAACTTGAGTCTTTCTGTGTTCTATTTGTGTATCTGCAGTGTCACCATATGATGTTTAAAATTGGGTTGTTTATATACATGTACACTTTCTTTAATAAATATTGCCTTATGATTATACTGCCTTGTATTCGAGAGCGCATGCATTCCAAATTATTGATGATGATGCTACGTGCCGAGACATCTGCTGATTTTTTTTATTGTTTTCTTATATCTAAGTTTTGTGTGTATTTTAAAGCTGTTGCTCTGAATTCGGGGGACAGAGACACCGTCAGACACCATGCCTTTTTAGGGGCGAAGCTCCTTAGGGCCTAGCCTTGTCCGTCCGTCCGTCCGTCCGTCCGGCGTCCGTGCTCACGAAAAAAAAAAAAAAATGTTTGCGCAGTCGAAAGAATTCGAACCTGTGCGGGAGATCCCAATGGATTTCTAGTCCATCGCCTTAACCGCTCGGCCACGACTGCGGGACGAGTAGGGGGCTCTGAGATGTGGTAGTAACTCAAGAGCTGGGAATGTCATGGATGAAACATTGCATGTAGCCGCTCAACGTCTATACAGGAGAGGGCGCTGCGGTCAAATGCGTATATAATCGCGTTAAACTTTGCATGCATGACTCTGCATCTCACCGACCATAAAGCAGTAATAATGAAGTCGAAACGAAACCCCGAACTCAGCACTACCCTATTGAAAAAAACAATTTGAAAACAGTTTGGATGTGAACTGGCCAAACCCGAAATTAACTGGTTGTAGTGGAATTGTACTGGGCAAATTGGAAATCAAACTGTCGAAACTGGCCGAACTTGGAAAGTGAACTGGCCAAGATGGCAGCTGAATTGGCTAAACTGTTATTTGTGCAGTTCAAACTGGTCGCTAATCAGGCAAAACTGGTAGCTTGAACTGGCGACACTGGTGTCTTAATGTTCAAGCTGGCAGCCAAACAGTTTGAACTGGCAGTCAAATTGATCTAACTGGAAGTCAACCAGTTACAACTGGCAATGAAACTGGTCTCACTGTATCGAAACAAGTCATACCAGCCGAACTAAAGAAACTGCTCGTTGAACAGGTCATGCTAGTAGTATGCCCAATTTAAAATAATTAACCTTTGGAATCGATGCCATTGGCCTTTTTCATTTTGATCAAGTTTGTTTCAATAATTTTAATTTGAACTCCCAAGCGGGAGAACCGCATTAATGACTATTTTTTTTCTACATGAAGGAATTTGGCTTTTACACCCAACACAACTCACAGTAATAAAAAAAAAAATTGGCAGAACAAGATTTCTTAATTCTCTAGGCAAATATGTGTTTCTAGAATGAACCTTGCCACAGCAGAGAAAATGTCTGGCCTTTACAGAACATTTTCTCTATGCAGATGTCGCATAACAGACTAGTAGACCAAATAAAAGCTTTATTTTGACGCATGAACAGTTGTACCTAGCTTGCACCAATAGTTCGTGACAGGTCAAGAATTCTGTGATGCAATCGCCTCATAGAAGTTCATTTTCCTCTGCCGGCCAATCGTTCCCACTTGGACTTTATAATTTTCCCGCTTTTTACCGCGGCCTTTATCCACCCTGGCCTGCACCTAAAAGCCGCTTCCAGGCTCCAGCGCAAGTGCCCGAGGGCGAGGCAGGGAGTCTCCCACGTGATGTCGGAGATGCGCGGGAAAATGTGGCAGTTGCGCCTATGAGTCAAGCGCCTGGAATGCGCCGGTGCCCTGGGACCTGAGATCATGCAGTGTTACCACGCGCAGCGCAGATTCCTTGAAAGAGGAGAGGTGCTCACGTGCCAGGACAGGGAGCACGCGGGCCAATCAGCGCGGCCCTCGCGCCCGCTCGAAGCGCCAGTCGGCGTCGGCGGCAGCTCCGGGAGCCAAAAAACAAACAAAAAAAAAACCGGTTCTGGCGTGACGGCGGCGACGGTTGGAAGTTTGAACTTTGGCGGTTGGGCCGGTTGGGTCTTTGTTTGGGGCCGCTGTTCGGCTTGGGGAGGTTACAATTTGTCTTCAACCTGTGTTTGTATAAGATAGTTTGCCGGAGCCTTGAGTGCTGCCTCTGCCGATGGTTCCTGTGTCTGACGACGTCCTCCACCTGAGTTCCACTCGCTCTCGGGCCAAATGGCTGCGTCCCAGAACGGCGTGTTCGGAAGTCGCTCCGTCCTCATTGCGGCGCGGGCAATGGCTGCCTCTGTCTCCGCGCCAGCGAGCCAGGTAAGCAGGCTCGACCATTTGGATTCATTTTCATAATCAGGTGCGTGTCAAACTGAACGTTTCAGCAACCCGATTTGGAACAGCTATGCTAGTAATACAACCGCCAGTGTGCATGCAGCTTCAGAGATATTCTACCACAGTGGTTGCGAGTTGCATAGCGGACGACAGACTGGGGAGGCAGGGAGGGGGTAACAACAGCAGGATCTTTTCACTCCTGGGCGTTGCTTGGCGTAAAGGCTGAACCGCATGTAAGCGATTAAGCGAACGACGATGACAGTGACGAGAGTCAGCGACGAGCGACGGAGATTTCCCACAGTCGGTCGTCACGTTCTATCGCCGTCGCTTGTTTCGTCGCTCGCCAAATCGCTTACATGCGGTTTATACTTAATTTCCGCTAGACTGGCACCACATATACGGTTGGCGCACGCTTCCATATTCCCTCTCATACTGTTTAGAATAGTGCCATTTTGGAACTTAACCCGAGACTGGGGTAGAAAAAGGAAACTTAAAAGTAGAAGGGAGTTTCCTTTTTCTACCCCAGTCTCGGGTTAAGTTCCAAAATGGTAAATATCCACCAGCTCGCCTGTACCTTAAGCGTTTTTTTTAGAATAGTGCATATTTTTTATTCGTGGCATTAGTTACATACCGTTTTAGAACAGACGGGTGCAAGTAAATCTGCCATGGCTCTAATTACTGATGTTTATTCTTATTTCAGATGACTTGAGGTACTATGTTATCCACCACCGGAACCCCGACACACCAGAAGATGTGGAAAATCTCGCCGACCGGCTGGGACTAATGAATAATACCATGAAGTATGTGTATTTTTTGTGGAAATAAAGTGAATTTTATCCGTTTACGACCTGTGTTGTCAATATTACCAGTTAAACCGGTTTAACTGCATGGACTGGACCAGTATACGCAGTCGTACAGTATTACCAGTATACACATTTTCACAGTAAGACCTGTATGCACAGTTTCACAGTAAGACCAGTATGCACAGTTTCAGTTTGTCCGGTTAAACCAATTTAACCAGTGGCAATAAGCCTGTTTGAACTGGCCCAGTTTGCAATATTTTTCAATAGGGTACCTATGAGCAATACAAAAAAAAATCAGCACCATCAGCACTACCTATGAACAATAAAATCAGTATCATCAGCACCACCAGAGCTTCGCTCCAATCAACATCATTCACCACGTGGAGATGCGGTCATTTTTCTTTCCCACGTCAGGGGATAATATCTGCAACTCAAATAAAAAAACAAAACAAATACTAGTACTCGAGGATAGAAAGCAAAATGCCTGCTTTCAGTACGAAAATGTGAAAATATAGAGAACTATTTGTTAGTCTTCTTAATTATGACGCACCCGCAGTGCACAAGAACGTTAGTAGAACCCATCTCACGCATTGGTCAGGAGCACTGCGTCCCTCAGTCGGAATGAATGATCGGAGGTTCATGGCGCCAGAGCAATTAGGGCCAAAATGCGCCAAGTGCATAAACTTTCAGAAGCAAGGATTAAAGAGAAAAAATACTTATAATATATGATGATGTAAGACGACTATGAAGGGGAGCTGTGTACAGCATATGGACATCAGTTTTTGCTAGAGATAAAGATTATGATGGTTAGGAATTGTATCATGTAAAATCAATCTGAACGTAGTCTGCCACTTTTTAAACTATCTACACAGGAAGGGACATATTTATAAAGAAACGTTACGAACCATGTATGTAGCCATTTACTCTAAGAGACGCTGAAACACACCGAAAAGGGGCTATACAGGTTGATAACCTAGAAGGAAGACAGATTGAAGCGGAATGTGATATCTAAAAAGATCTGGAAAACACGCTCGTCATTGTTCATCTAGGTGCCTCTGGTGCCAAGAAATATGCAACACGGTCACGACTCCGCCGCAACGCTCACACTGTGGGGCATGTTCACCACAAAGCAAATACAGAAGTGTCAAGCGCGAGCGACCAACCCTCTATGGGGAACTCAAATCTTCATATGAAAGTTCCTGTGATGGAAGCTCTCCCACACCCAAAAACAAGGTTTAGTAGTATGTAGTTTATTGTTAGTTTACGTGCCCCATTCTGACTGCCAAGCCTTATAAATTTATCTTTTGAAAAGTGGCTTAAACGTTTCCTGCGGCAATTCAAGAGATGTTAAAAGGTTATTCCTGATAGAGACGGCATCTTATCTGCCTCATTACCGATGATACCTATAAGGCTTGGTACCCAACGACCCGCCAGGTACCGGAATAAAATTGTAGGTTCAATAATTTTCCAGGAATGCTGAAGATTCCTGGTCTGCATTCTTACACACATGAGTGACATGCTCCTTACCGCCGCCGCCGCAGACTACGTGGCGACAGTCTGCGGCGGCTCATAACAAAAATGTTAATCCACCTGACCCACCTGTACACGCAGCTTCGCGGCGACGGTCTGATGCGGCTTATTACAAAAGAGAGGTAATCTGAGCTGTCGATAGAACAATTTGTCGATGACACAATCTTTCAATGTAACATTGTTTGATGAACTGACGGCAACCGCAGTTTTGGAACCTTAAGTATACCTTTTTTATGACAGGTATTGGACTCCAGCACATTTTAAGGAGGAACGAAGAGTGTAATCCGGCCAATTTCCGTTTACAATAACATCAAATGAGTGCTGTGAAAGCAAAAAAAAAAAGAAAGTGAGGACGAAGCACCTAATATATTAGTAAGGGCCAGAAACAAGAAGAGTGCCCCAAAGTGGAAAATATACTACCTTGAAAGGGATCCGAATGAAGTAGAGTTCATCAGGTATTTGGAGCCACATCCGAGCGTCACAGACCTCGGTACTCCATTCCAGTTTTTTAAATGCCCGTGCCCTGATGAGGTCCTTACAGTAGGGACCTTTGAGGGGACCATCCTGTACTTAACTGAATGCTACCCTGAACACCATGTTCGGGTTCCGGTCACACCTATCCACGCTCCAGCTCAAGGAAGATATCCTCGATAATCTCCCGTACGACGACGCCGGCGGTCCTGGCTCTGGACATGAAGGGTGCCTTCGACATCGTCCTCGACAACCTGTCCTGGACTGGGTGCGGGCCCCGGATGCATTCTTATGAGCGGGACATCCTTAGCAACTGACGGCCACCATCGGTGTCGAATCCATCCGCAAGGGCATCGTCCCGGTGCCGAGCAAGGGCAACACGCGAGGCTCGGTCCCGTCATCCACCTTGTTTATCCTGGCGATGAGCAAGCTGCCTCTTCTACTTTAGCGAATTATCCAGAGGAAGCACACCCTCTATGCGGACGATTTGACGATTTGAACTACGTCGGGATCGGACGGCGTGAAGCAAGCCTTTTCCAAGAGGCCATCGAGACGGTGCCGGACACCTCAAGTGCGTCCCCGATAAGTCTCAGCTGTTGCTCGTTCGCGTGGGCAAGCCAACCCCGAAGAGCAAGGAGGCGGACATCCGCCTATGTCCGCCTCATCTTCATGGATGGTACCCGCGTGCCGGTGATGGTGCGGGTCTAGAACCTGGACCTTTACCTTCAGCGGGATAGTGGAGCCAAGTACACGGTCGACCGACTCATCGAGACAACCACGCAAGTCATGCGCCTGATGAGCAAGACCACGAGTCACAGACACGGGCTTAAGGAGTCGGACCTGATCCGGCTGAACCAAGCATTCGTCGTGAGGCGCATCACTTCCGCAACTGCGTATCTCAACCTGTCGATAAGTAAGGGCAAGATGAACGTGATCATCCGCAAGGCGTACTAGCTGGCACTGGGGGTGCCGCCGTACGCGGCGAACACCAAGCTCCTGCGCCTGGGCGTGAACACCTTCCAGGAACTTATCAGCGCACCCCAAGCCAGTGAGCGGAATCGCCTGGCCCTAACCCTGACTGGGTGGCCCGTCCTGAGATCGCTCGACATCCCCATCCACACATCGCAATGCGAGACGATCCAGCTGCCGCTGGGCCTACGGGTCAATATCCACGTGGGACCAATCCCGCGGAACAAGATCCAGTTGGCACCGCTCTCGCGGAAAAAGAACCGATCCCTGCAACCAAGTCGCCGGCCGGCTCGAGCCAAGGTTCTGCGACGAACTTACGGCAAACGGGACAACGCCCTCTCAACGGATGCGGCACTCCACACCGTCCAAGCCGCTGCGGCGGTGATCGGGATCGAAAGGGACTTCGACACAGTCGTCACTGTCTTGGTCTTGGATGTCGGAATCCCCCCTGCCATCGTCTCCCCCACGAAGCTGGACCACGTGACCATCTTTTCAGACTCTCAAGCGGCCATTTGGCGGTTTTGCGATGAAGGAGTCTCCTCGCAAGTATTCTGCTTCCCGAAGAAGATCCCCAAGATCCCCAGCATGAAGTGGTCAGGACCTGCGGCCACAAGTCTGCCGACAGAAACTGGCAAGCACACGCCGTAGCCCGTGCCTGCATCTTCGGTGCCCCGTAACGCGAAGGTAAACCACAACCGGTACCGAACCAGTACATCGAGATCCTCGGCCACCTCCGCTGCCGGAGGCATTTGTTCCCCCCACCCGACCGGTCAATGTCTCGAGAGCAGGCCGCAGCCTGGCGTCAAATACAGACAGGCACATACACACACCTAGCTAATCTACATACATTTTACCCGGACAGATATCCAGATATGTGCCCGCACTGCGGAGAGTATCCGTCGCTCTTCCACGTTACGTGGACCTGCCAACTCACCCCCCCCCCCCCTTTCTCCCACCCTCCGCGACCCTTCGCGCAAGACCTGGGAAGCTGAGGTGCTTCTATTGTCGGCTCAAGATGCGCTGTTGTAACTAAGCGTCGGTGGGCGTCGACCGGGATCCAGGCAACAGGCAGCTCGCTTCGATCGCACCCGCGTTTCAACTGCCACGGGGCGTTTATATGTTAGGCAAAGAAGACGACAAAACACGCGATGCCCTCCTAGTGGAGGTAATTCATTCAGTCACTACATTTCCCCACACTAATCCACAACACACGTTTACACAGTGCAACAGCAACGATTTAACTTGGTCTGCCAACCAGGTACCAAGCAAGCCTGTGGTGTTTCCTACTTATTCGCGTGCTGTGCCTTAAAGAAGGAACGGGAACACAAGGTTTGTCATCGTCATTACTATCGAAGTGGTTTTCAGGCTCCGAGTCCGAGTCATCTGAATCCGTGGATGCTTTCAGCGCACTGCGGTCCACCGGCGAGCTTCGTTCTGCATCAAATTCATTTTGTGATCTTGGCCTCAGCTGATCACAGTGTACAAAACGAATCCTACTAAAATCTCGCACCAAGTATGTGAGAGTACAAATTTACTTTATTACCTTTCCTCTCGCCCATTCGGTTTCCTTTCCTCTCACGTTTCGCACCCACACTTTCTCTCCGACATTGAACTACCCCGGTTTTGCCTATTGGGTGTCAATGGTCTTCTTTGCGTCAATTTGTTTTTTCTCGCCGAAAAGCAGCCGAACCGGGTTTCAACAAGGCAAGACGTGTCCGTGGTAAGCACCAAATAAAGAGCTCAGCCGGCGTCGTTCCCGTTACCACGTGGGAAGTTTTTTTGTACTGGAACAAAACGTTTGACAGCTTCAGCTGCATGCTTCTCTTTCCACCCCGCTCCCTGTCCTCCAGCACCTGTTTCAGAGGGGACTCCTCCACCGCCTGAACTGCGCGTTTGGCAAGTCCATTAGATGCCGGGTAGTACAGAGGAGTTGTCTTGTGCAAGATTCGATTTTCACGCATGAAGGATCTTAACCCTTCAGACACCAGCTGTGGTCCATTATCTGTGACCACTTCTGGCAACCAGAATTGCGAGAATGTCAACTGCAGCTTTTCAATGGTTTGCCAAGAGGTTCTAGACGACAAAAAAAAATGGCTTCCAGCCATTTTTGCGTGCTCATAAACTAGGATCAGTATGTTCGATTGGTATTTCTGTGCGAAGTCTAGGTGCACGCGTTCGAAGAACCTTGTAGACAACGGCCAATGTTGGACCGGAGCAGGGGGGAAGTTGTTCGGCGTTGCTTCGAAGAGATCGCACATTTGCACCAGATTCTCAATGGCAGCATCTAGTCCACTCCGCCAGACATGTCTCGCCAGCGTCTTTATTTGAGATGCTCTTGGGTGCCCTTCGTGTAGAAGACGGACGATGATGTCATGCAATGCTTCTGGGATGACCACTCCCGTGCCCCATACCAAGCAATCTTGGTCAGTAGACAACGCCTCTCTTCTCTGGAAAGAGAAAATTAAGTCCGGATCGTCTACTTTCTTAGGCCATCCCCGTTTCGTGACTTTGATGATCCGGCGTAGTAGGGGATTTGTTTTAGTATCTTCCTGCACTGTCTTGCTTGTGACCGGAACATGATCGAGCGGCGAAAAGTAGTAAACCTGGTCACAGTCTTCTGTTTTTGCGGGAAGGGAGATCCTTGAAAGGGCGACGGCATGTCCAATGCTGGTACCCTTCGCAAAAACGATCACAAAGTCGTACTCAGCTAACAGAAGTCTCCATCTCTGTATACGTGCAGTGGCCATGCCGGTCGACTTCTGCCCTTGCTTCAAAGTGTGGTGAGAGGGTAGCTGTCAGTGGCCAATGTGAATCTCCTACCGAAAAGGTACTTATGAAACCTCTTGACGGCGAATACGATGGCAAGTGCTTCTTTTTCTACTTGCGAGTAGTTTTGTTTGGCCGTCGTCAATGTCCTTGAAGCGTACTCAACCGGTCTGTAAACTCCCTTTGCTCACTTCATGAGCCAAAACTGCTTCTACACCACAATTAGAAGCATCGCAGGTCAACCTATCAGGCTTACTTGGACAGTACAAGGTCAAGGCATCAACACTACACAGAAGCTCATTAGCTTTCCTTATACTCTCATTACTTTTGACCACATCCATTCAGCCCTTCTTTCTAGGAAGTCGTAAACCGGCCGTAGCAACGCTGCCAAGTCTTGCAGAAACTTCGCGTAGAAGTTTAACATTCCTAGAAAACTGCGGAGTTCTTGTACATTTGTAGTAGGCGGAGCGCTTTTGACTGCGTCCACCTTGTCGGGGCAGGGCCTGTGCCCGTGTTTTTCAAGAATATACCCAAGGTGCTTCACTTCTCCCACAAAAACAACTTTCTCTTTTCCAAGTTCAAGCTAACACAATGCTTGGCAAGTCGTTCTAACACGCGTTTCACATTGTCAAAACATTCATCATGGTTCCAGCCTCCAATAAATAGATCGTCAATGTAACATGCAATCTTCGGCAACCCAAGCAAACTCTTATTCATGGTAGCCTGAAAAATAGCAGGAGCGCTCGACACGCCGTACGGCAATCGCGAACATTTAAAGAGACCGAGGTGAGTGTTTACTGTGAGCGCTTCCCTCGCGTTGCTATCAAGTTTCAATTGCACATATGCAGCGCGTAGGTCAAGAACCGTTAACACGCGGCATTCCATAAAAGTTCCGAACAAGTCGTCCACCATTGGCAAGGGGTAGTGTCCCGTGCGCAAGCTCGGATTTACTGAAACGCTGTTATCTCCAAAGATACGAATCTTTCCGCCGGGCTTTGGAACAATGAATAGTGGAATTGCCCAGTCACTTGTCTTCACAGGAGACAATATGCCATCGTCAATCATACTCCTCAACTCGCATTCAACAGTGTCCCTAAACGCAAAAGGAAAGGTACAATTTTTGCAGAACACTGGTTGAGCAGTATCCTTGAAAACAATGCTCGCCGTGAATCCTGGTATGGCTCCGGATTCTTTCGTAAACACCGACGAAAACATCACTTTCAATGTTTCAAGAGTTTTCTCTTCTGCTGTAACTGCGAACACTGACTTCAAGTCCAGCTTTACTTGCTGTAGCCAGTTTCTACCAGGAAGCGTTGCAAGCCGCACATTGTCGTTTCTCACCACCACTAAAGACAGCACATGTTTCCCATGACCGCTAGCTACCTTGACGTGGAATACACTGACAACGTTAACTTTTTCCCGATGTGCATACGCAAGCTGAGGTCACACCGTTTTAGCACTCCTCGAGGCAGAATCTTTCGATACGCCTCCTCTGGCATAAAGGTAACTGCAGAGCCCATATCAACCTCCAACTCTACCTCGTGACCTGCTACTTCCAACCTAGTCATAACCGGTGGTACCCCCGCGACTACGTTACAACGTACAACGCACACGCCACCCACATTAGGCCGGCTCTTTGGCTTACCCCTGGTCTGTTCTCCTCTGCACATTATTTTTATGTGTCCTTCTTTTCCGCACTTGAAGCACTTGGCTTTAAGAAATGGACACTTACAAGGTTCATGTGCAGAAGAACCACATCCAGAGCAAACAGCTCGTGGCTCTCGCTGCTATTCCTGGCCTTGTCTGTCCCACAACCGATGCAAATCGGTGGCGTCTGCACCGCTCTTTCTCTGCAGCTTTCTAATCTGCTCTGTAGGCAGTTCACTTGCCTGTGCCACCCTGTAGGCGTCCCCAAATTCGGAACTTCCATCCATCTCGAGAAGCGGTCGCTGAATCTCGGCGTCGAGACAACCGGTGAAGAACCGGTCTCGAGGGCAGTGTCGAAGAATTCACCAAAGTCACGCGTTATGGCCAGCTTCTTAAGGGCAGTCACAAAACCTGCCAAGCTTTCCCCGTCTTTTTGGTACCTCCAGTGGAATTTCGTCCGCCCCGCTATGGTAGACTTGGCCGGGGAAAAGTGGTTCTTGAGTACACATGTCAATTCTGACAAGCTCTTGGAAATAAAAAGCGCGGGCACAGGCAATTCCTTTAGAGTGCGATATGCATTTGTCCCGAGAAAGTTCAAAAAAGTTGCCGCCGCATCCTCTGGTTTCACAGCGTTCACATGTACGAAAATCTGGAAGCGTTCCAGGTAGTCGTCAAACGTTTCCTCGTCCGGGCGGAACTCTTGGAACTTCGGCATGCTCTCTGTTCATCCCATCCTCGTCGCCAGTTTTTGTAACTTCGGCCCGGTGGGCATCGACCGGGATCCAGACAACAGGCAGCCGGCTTCGATCGCACCCGTGTTCTAACTGCCACGGGGCGTTTATACGTTAGACAAAGAAGAAGAAGACAAAACACGCGACACCCTCCTAGCGGAGGTAATTTGTTCAGTCACTACTTCAGCGACAGCTGATGCAGCTGGTAACACTCGCGGCAGAAAGCACTGGAGCCCTGCAATAGGGCAGACCTTGAATAAGTCTCTTTTTGGCGATAAATAATTTTCTCCTCATCCACCTTTAAAAGCCTCGCTCAACAAATGTTGAGGAACTTGAAAGGACCCTTGGCATGGCGCTGTATACGTCAATTATTCAGCTCCCAAGCACCCGTAGTTAAGGAAGCTCTAATATAAGACTCGACGCAATTTTCGAAATGGTGAACCTTAACCATTGGCAGGAATTGAAGCGGTTTCTCCACTTAAACAATAACGAATACTTGTACCTCCAGGTGAGGCTGGGCATGAAAGTGGCTCAATGTGAGACTACTTGCGGGTTTTACGTCAGCAGTTAAGCTGAGCGTCAAGAGAAGGTAAGCCTTGCGTTGACGAACAGGTCATGCCCTTCAAGGGATGTAGCCTGCCAAAACTCTACTACGCCAAGAAGCCACATCGCTGGAACTACGAAGTTTTTGCACTGAGTGGAAAATCTAGGTATGACTTTGGGTTGTCAGCATTGCAGTGGATATTAAGCAACTCTCAGGTGAACCCGACCTGAATGCAAGCAGCAACGCTGTCGGGAGGCTGGCCCTCACTACCCCAAAACACATTTACAACCAGCTGTACTTGTACAGCTGGTTTACCTCCGTTCATCTGCAAGTATTTTTAGGGAAGGAGAGAGTCCACGGTCTCGGCATCGTGCGGCAAACCGACTGCCTGGCTGCACACTTCCAAAAGAAAGCGATATAAAAGACAAAGGAACATATGTAGGAAACGTGCGCAATCTGTCCGGAACAAAATTATCAGCAACAATTTGTCGGGACAACAAGGCAGCCAACATCCTGTCCACTTTTGCCAAAAGTGAAGCAGCACGTGAAGTCAAATGTTACTTTTCGAAAGACAACACGCACAAGATTGTGTTCTGTCCAAACGTTGTCCCCGTTTATAATGTGCTCATGGGCGGAGCGGCTCTTCTAGACTTCATGCTGGGGCAATATTGAATCAAAACTAATTTATAAAAGTTGTATATTTATATTTGTGAAACATGAAATGCTTTATTTTCATATGATGAACCTCACGGGTGGGTGCGTGACTCCTGTGGCGGACACAAAGAGGCAGCAAGACATCGCTACTCGAATTCAAATCGTCTGCAGCAGAGGCGCTGCGCAAAACAGCAAAGCCGCACAAGAGCAAGCGCGATGCGAGTCCCAGCTGTGAGCTAAGAGTGTCCATGCGGGCAAGCAAGAGGAGGTTCCCGTCGGGGCCACTGCAGACAACTTATGTCCGCCTTGAAAAGGTGGACCACATGCCAATCTGGCTAGAAAAAACTGTGTGCAAGCTGCCTTATTGCACTCGACTCACCTATTTTTCAAGGCATAAGTTAAATGTTGCACTCTGTCCCAACAGGGAGTGCAATTGCTTCTTGACTCGCGCTCGGCAGCAGCGATAGCAAGTTGGCCTGCACAAGGCTAAATTTCGACTGTACTTCGCATTGCAGGCGTCCCGCCGCAAGCCGTCCTGCCGCAAGCCTGGTCACCGTACACGTGCAACAGTCGCGCCGATTTATCTTAACTGACCAAGAGTAGCAGTCTGTCAGCGATCTGTTCTTTCCAAGCACGTGGTTTGTGACGTCACCGAAGGGACATTAGGAAAAGCTGGGACCACGGCAAGATCGTCTTCACTCGCGCTCGGCAGCAGCGAAAGCAAGTTGGCCTGCACAAGGCTAAATTTCGACTGTACTTCGTATTGCAGGTTGGTGCTTATGTTCATTATTCTTTTAGCTTCGAGAAATATCTGCTATCGCTGCTGCCCCGGCTGCTACCGTCTATACTAGTTGCAAAATCGGCTTTTTCCAAACAAAAGTGGAAAGATGGCAAATGCTGACGTGTGTCTCTCATGCCACGAGGGCTTCTCGGATAATATTCGTATGACTTGTACTGAGTGTGACTTTAGCTACCATATGGGCAAGTGCTCAGGGGTTACAAAGCCCAGCTGAAAAAAAATGTGTGAAGCAACAAAAGAGTCGTGGCAATGTGCCACATGCACCATCGCGAAAACAAAAGGAAGTAACTGAAGTAAGTCAACGAATCTAGAAGAAGAAAAGCCAGGGGGTCAGGTGGATGAAATCATGAAGAAGCTAGACGTAATCATGTCAATTCAGGGAGAAAGTAGACTCTCTTATTTCCATGAAGGAAACAGTAGATAAGATTGAGCAGTCCGTGCAAAGCATGTCCGATAGCTACGATGAAGTGCTTGCGGAGATAAAGAAACAAAACCAAGACATAAAAGAACTGAAGAAACGCCTGGCGACTGGCCGAAGAGTGAGGCGTTGTGCGACAGCATACCGGCCATGCAAGATGAACGAAGACGGGAGCACCACGTGCTGCACACCGGGGAAGAGGCGACGCCGGAGCTACTGAATCTGAGCAGCTACAGTCGCCTCCTGAGACCCCTGCGGGTTACGGCTTGGATTTTACGTTTCTTCCCGACCAGCCGGAACAAGCAAGAACGGGCTGAGGGGCCACTTACCGCTGAGGAACTCGAACGAGCTGAGAAGTGCTGGATATTAAAGGCACAAAGTGCCTACAGAATCGACATGGCAAATGCAGGAGGGAACCGAAACGCAAAAAAACGATGTCACATTGCTGAGGCCCTTGATAGATGCGGATGGACGGCTGAGATTTGGTGGCGAGGCTCCAGAATGCACACACCGACGTGACCTTCAGACACCCTCTGCTGTCGCCACCATCTCACGCCTTTGCGGAACTCGTCGTCAACGACGCACACCGACGGACGATACACGGCGGCGTCCAGGATACCCTGACCGGGGTCCGCGAGCGCTACTGGGTTCCACGAGCGCGCCAGATAGTCAAGAAGGTGATAAACCGTTGCAATGCTTGCCGACGAGGAAGACTGAAGCCAGCTACTGCGCCGACCGCTCCTTTGCCGAAAGAGCGCGTTAACCGAGCCGCCCCATTCGAAGTGGTAGGAATTGATTTTGCCGGATCATTACTGGTAAAGGTCGCCCAATCGGACGAGAAGGCCTACATTGCTCTCTTTACCTGTGCTGTGACACAAACCTTGAACTCGTTTTAAACCTCACGACGGAGGCCTTCATCTTGGCGTTCAAACGTTTCGCAGCTCGGCGTGGGCTCCAGTGTCGTGTCCACGGACAACGCCCTCTCTTTTAAAAGGGCAGCAAAGGACAGGTGTGGCATGTGGTGATGTGCTAAGAACCGACGCTTCCAAGACCACTGTACAGAACATCATATAAGTGGAAGTTCACTGCCGAGAGAGCCGCCTGGATTCTGGGAAAGAATGGTACAGACAGTGAAACGCAGCCTACAAGCTATAC
>JABSTQ010004780.1:0-20279 GCA_013358835.2 Ixodes persulcatus
TGGAGTGCCTCTGTGTTCCCTTTCATTTCATTGGGTGTAGAAAGACGTGTAGCCGTACACCATTGGATGGGGTGCACCCGTGTTCCCTTCGAGTGAGATTTCTGTAGAAAAAAGTGTACATGTGCACCACACCAACGGGCGTACACATACGCCCATATTTGGGGTGTACAAGTACTCCTCCAAAGGGTGTAGTATATGTGACAAGCACTTACACCCCCTATGGGTGTACCCCATGACGCCCTTTTTTTTCTAGAGTGCGGGGCACCGTCATGTTTCCCCGCATCCCTACCGAGCCAGCCACGTGATTTCACCCCGTAAGGGGCACCTGTGAAAGCAGGTGTTTGGAGAGTGGCGTCTCCTCGGACATCGAGCCATGCGGGTTCGCCCGCCCACGTATGGCTGGGCGTGACTTTTCCGTGTCCGAGGAAAAGGGAATCCTGGTGGTTGAGTCGAGCCCGGGGCAGGTTTGGACCCTTCGGGCCCCATGGGTGAGGCAATACACCACTTTGGCCCTCGCTTCTCGTAGACGGAAGTCCTGGTAAGGCCCGGCCAGGATGATTATGTCTAGTCGCCTTTTTTCTACTATCCCCTACAATCTTTCACTTTTACCTTTCCTGTTTCTTGTACTTCTCTCTCAATTCTCTTACTCATTTTTCACTCCTCTTTGGCGGCAAGGCTAACCTTGGGTGGCAATGGACCGCTGTCTTGACCCACACTTGGGTATAGTTTCCCGGCAGCACTGTTAGCGTAACGTCTCCAGCCAAGCCCTTCTTGTTATGGTGCGTTGCCTAACCCCTTGTTGGGCTCGGTGATGGGTGGTGCACCGCGGATTCCGAATTTCCTCTCGCCTTTCATGGCTCGCTCTCAAACCAAAACCCCCGGTTCTGGACGCGCCTCTAAGAGGCCGCGTCCTGAACTCTCTGTCATAGCCAAAGATCCTGAAGACGAAACATTCCCGAGATTCTTGGTCATTCACTCTGAAAACCAAGACCAAACTTTTGCCAAACTGTCGCCTTTTGTAGTTGCAAAGATCCTAGACAGTAACATTGGTGCAGAATACAAAGCAAAGAAACTCCATTCCAGAGACCTACTCGTTGAGGTGGTAAGGAAGTCGCAAAGCTCGACGCTTTTGAAAATGACATATCTTGGTTATCTGCCGGTCACAGTGAGTAAGCACACATTGCTGAACACGGTTCGTGGGGTCATCTCAGATGATGGCCTCCTTTCTACCAGTGGGGATGAAATTTCGGAAGGCCTACGAGCATCTAAAGTGGTTTTAGTTCAACGCATCACTTTCAAACGTTAGGGCACTGAAATTAAGGCCAAACACTTCATTTTGACATTTGAGCGTAACACGCCTCCGGTGCTTGTCAAAGCTGGCTACTTGAACTGTCGCGTGCGACAATATGTCCCCAACCCACAGCGGTGCTTCCAATGCCAGCGCTTTGGTCATGGGTCGCGCAGCTGTCGGGGGAGGGAGACGTGTGCAAAGTGCAGGAGCTACGACAATGTGGCCGACGTTTGTGAAGGTTCAGTTGCCTGCGTTAACTGCAGGGGTCCTCACCCTGCTTACTCTCGCTCCTGCCCTCTGTGGCGACAAGAAGAGGAAATTCTTAGCTTACGAGCCAAAGAGAACTTGTCATATCCTGAAGCAAAACGAAGGTTTTCCTTTATTTCCAAAGGTACCTACTCCGACGCGGTGCGCAGGGGCCCTGCACCACGTACGGAATCCAGGGCCACTCAGTTCTCTCTTGAGGACTTGGCAGGCCCCTTTCAGGCCCCGAAACAACCTGCGGAGAAGCAGGGTGTGTCAGGTAACGCTGGGAGCACACAGTCACACCAGTCGATTCGGGCACGACCTCCGGCTGACCGGCAGCCTCGTGCCAGTGGCTCTTCTCAGGATGGGGAGCGAGGCCGTTGTTCCACTTCCTCGGAGGCGGCCCGCCTTGTTACGGAGCAACAGGGCCCACCTGCTGCTCCATCAACGTCAAAAGACGTTGGAAGCGTGAATGCGGGAGGGTACCGGCCTGGTACGTTGAAGCCTTCTTCGGCAGGGTCTGGCCGTGGCCGGAAACTCGTGGCTCAGGTCTCCGACCATGTCGGAACTGGCAAACCTGCGTCCAAGGTTCAGGATGCAGTGGGAGCTGTTGACATTGTCGACTCCTCCGGTCCTTCCTCGGATAAGGAGGACATGGAATGGCAAACTGCTAAATCAAAACAGAAAGGAAAAAAGTCGGTGGTTTCTCCTTAGGGTGTAGCACAAGCAGAATTGCTTAATTCATTTATGAAATCTTTTATCCTTAAAAATGGGCTCTGTAATTCTTCAGTGGAACTGCCGTGGCTTATTCACTAACCTTGCAGATGTTGAGTTTCTTTTAGAAGAGTATAAGGCATCTGCCTTATGCTTGCAGGAAACACACTTGTATACATCGCACACTAACTTTCTGAGACGCTACAGTGTGTTTCGTAAAGACCGCTCTAGCACGTCCATTTTTTGCGGCGGCGTTGCGGTGGTGCTTCCAAAACATATTCCATGTGCAGAGGTTCCGCTTCAGACGCCACTCGAAGCTATTGCTGTTCGTCTCTTGTTGCATAAAGCCATAACTCTATGTTCAGTGTACTTTCCACCTTCTCTTTCTCTGAAGCGACACGATCTCGACTTCCTTTTAAGTCAGCTTCCAGAGCCCTTTCTTTTACTCGGTGATTTTAATGCACATAGTACCCTTTGGGGTCGTGATCATACAGATACACGTGGAAAGATAATCGAATCAATCTTATTTTTACACCCGCTATGCATGTTTAATACTGGCCAGCCTACATATTTTAGTCCATCATCCTTGTCATCTACATGCATCGATCTTTCTATTGGCAGTGCAAATCTGCTACCCGACTTTTCATGGACTGTTGAACAGAATCCTCATGGAAGTGACCACTTCCGAATTATTTTAGAATGTAAAGACACTCCTCAGTCTTCACCTACACGTCATCCACGCTGGAAGTTCGGAAAAGCAGACTGGAGCCTTTTTAAGCAGTCGTCCCTCCTGGCCTATTCTCGCCTCGATCAGCTTTCGATCGATGAGCTCAACCATCTTTTAACATCCCATATTCTCACTGCAGCGTCACTTTCAATCCCTCGGTCGTCTGGACAGCTTCCTAGACGACCGAAGCCACGGTGGAATGAAGACTGTAAAGAGAGTCGCAAACAGCAAAACAAAGCTTAAGGTGTTCTAAGACGTTATCCATCTTTGGATAACCTGATATCTTTCCGAAAAATGAAAGCTCGTGCAAGGTACATTCGTCGCAAAGCGAAACGTGAGAGCTGGCAAAAATATGCATCCTCTATCAATAGCAGTACTTCTCCCAAGGAAGTATGGGACAGGATTCATAAAATAAATGGCTCATATCACGCTTTCATCATTCCACTTCTTTCTAGAAAGGGAAAATGCCCAAGCAATCTTGAAGAGCAGGGCAACATCCTTGGCGAGCATTTTGAAATTATTTCCAGCTCGCAGCACTATTCGCCTGCATTTCTGCAACATAAAAGGAAAGCTGAAAGTGCGGTACTGAAAACATCCGTTGGTGAACGCGAAGCTTATAATGCCCCCTTTACCTTACACGAACTGAACATAGAGCTCCAAATCTCTAAGTCATCAGCTCCTGGTACAGATGGCATTCATTACTATATGCTTCAACATCTCCATCCTTCCACACTTGATATTGTTTTATACCTTTTTAATCGTATTTGGTTCGAGGGCTACTTTCCATTGGACTGGAGAATGGCAACAATCATACGCATACTCAAGCCTGGTAAGGAGCCATCCTGTGCGGCTAGTTATAGGCCTATCCCTTTGACTAGCTGCTTTGGAAAGACTCTTGAGCGAATAATTAACAGAAGACTGATGTATTTCTTTGAACTAAACAAACATTTAGATGTGAACCAATGCGGGTAATCGTTCGTCTCGGTCCACTCCTGACCATATAGTACGGCTGGAGACAGTCGTGCTTGAGGCCTTCGTTCATAGACACCATTGCCTATCTGTATTTTTCGACCTCGAAAGAGCCTACGATACAGTCTGGCGCTTTGGTACACTGAGGGACTTGTATGATCTGGGTATTCGCGGTCGAATGCTTCGTACCATTGGGAGCTACCTCAGCAGACGTACCTTTCGTGTTCACATAGGAACAACTTTATCTAAAGTGTTTGTCCAGCAAAATGGAGTTCCTCAGGGAGGCGTTCTTAGTGTCACATTGTTTATTGTCAAAATGAACTCCCTTGCATTGGCTATCCCCCCATCAGTGCAATATTCCCTCTATGTAGACGACCTTCAGATCTCTGTGTCCTCTTGCAATCTGTCACTGTGTGAGCGACCAATTCAGCTAACCATCAATAAGCTATCAACCTGGGCCAATCAAAACGAATTTAAGTTTGCTCAGATAAAACAGTTTGTGTGTGCTTTTCTCGGAAACGCGGACTATTTCCAGAGCCTGTTCTAGCACTAAACAATGCCACAGTTTCTCTGAAGCCTGAGCACAAGTTTCTGGGTCTTATATTCGAAAGCAAACTAACCTTTGGTGCCCATATTAAGAATCTAAGATTAAAAGCTCACAAATCACTTAATATTCTTAAGTCCTGTCCAACCGATCCTGGGGTTCCGACCGGACGTGCCTTTTGAGGATATATCGCTCGATAGTGCGATCACGACTGGACTATGAAAGCATTCTATAATGTTTCAGCAAGGTCTTCCATTCTAAAAATGTTTGACCCTATCCATCATCTTGGGTTGCGATTGGCGACGGGTGCCTTTCGCACGTCTCCTGTGCCAAGTCTGTATGCAGAGGCCAACAAGCTGTCTCTTGAGAAGAGAAGATTTTCACTGGGCTTTATGTATTCCCTGAGAGTCAGGTCCATCTCTGATCACCCTGCACGAATGGCTGTGGAAGACATGCGCTCTGAAAGGGTGTTTCAGAACAAAGCCACAACTGTGCCTCCCTTCTCTATGAGATTGAAAAGTGCCTGTGAGAACATGGGACTCGATTGGAGGCCTCCTGTAGTGCAGTCTACTGTTGCAGGAGCACCCTGGGAGCACCCTGTCATTAAGTGCGACCTTTCACTCACGCGATACAAGAAAGGTGATACTCCCAATGGTGTGTTTCTTCAGGAATTATTTGCACTGCAAAGTCAGTATGGCGAATATGTAAGCTTCTACACAGATGGTACAAAAACGGAATTCGCTGTTGGGTGTTCCATGATTGGCCCGGCAGTTCAACTTGTTAGGAGAATCAACTCCTCTGCTTCTATTTTTACAGCAGAGCTCTATGGTCTGCTTGTAACCATAAGCTACATACTTGATAAAAAGCTGCCTCGCTACATCGTATACACCGACTCTCTCAGTGCGTTGCAGGCACTGTCTTCACTGACACCCCTCAAGCACTTCCTGCTTCTTCAACTGCGAATTAAGGTTGTTGCTTCCTCAAGACAGGGAAACGAAATTATATTTTGCTGGATTCCCAGCCACGTGGGCAATCCGGGCAATGAGGCTGCAGATCGCGCAACAAGTACTTGCGTGAAGCGAACAATTGATCTCCACGACATTCCTTATGAGACTACCAAGCCCGTCTCAGGCGTCACGTAAATTCCAAATGGCAGGCTGAATGGGATCAAGAAATCGGCAACAAGTTGCACATGATCAAACCTCTTTTGAGCGAATGGCAGAGTGCACGCCACCAGGAACGCTTTTTTGAGGTGGTCCTTTGCCGGCTCAAGATTGGTCACACTCATCTGACTCATGGCTACCTCCTTCGTGGGGAGGACGCCCCCAAGTGTGAGCAGTGTGACAATGCCTTAAGCATTCTACATATTCTAGTTGAATGTCCTGCTTATCATGAAGAACGTTTTTTTTGTATTTTTCGTAACTGTATCAAGAACAAGTCCCACTACACCCAGCTCTGCTCTTAAGTGATGATTCTCTTGTGACACACACTAATGTTTTCAAATTTTTAGATAGCATCGCCTTTCTACGCCGATTGTAGCTTTCTTAACCTGCAGATCATGCCCATCACTCTTTTACCTTTTGGTACCCCATTACCATCTTTTATCTAATCACTGGCTACTAAAGCCTCTTCTCTCTAAACCTTTTCCAGCAATAGTCTTGTTTTTGGCGCTCTATGGCCTTAGTAGCTTTTGCGCCACAAACACCAAATCGACCAACCAACCAACCACGTGATTTCAAAATCCCTCTGCTAGCCAAGCGCTAACCGCGGCTAAAGTTAGCCGCTGTTAGCGCTTCGAGCAAACGGGCCCTCGTACAGTCTGAAGAGATGGGGTGCTTAACTGCAGTTTCTTGGGTCTTTGGGCAACAGGCGACATCGCGTCGGGAGGGGAGACCGGCCGGTACCTTTGGGCGCCATTCATAACAGCTCCTCCGCCGACAGGGAGAGGGTCTGTAAGTGAGCAGTCAGCAACCACTCTGCCGAGAGACATGTCGCGCTTCTGAGGTCGCCTACTGAAGTCCAGGCAGTGGTCCGCTAACCCTTGAAGTCTCGGAGGGGAAGCATTAGATGGGTCACAACATCACAAGCCGTCAAACACCACAGACCAGCAAGCGCCCAATTCCACCCAAAGGTCTGCCAAGTAAAACAAAATTAAAAGGCCCCCGTTCCAAACTACTCTAAATTATTACCAAGCTTGAGCATGCCACAGACAAAATGAGACTATACTGAACCAAAGCATCAACAAACGCAACAAAACAAAACCCAAGTTAAGGGAAATCCTTAGCTTGACGCTACAGGCTAAAACTCAACAGAAGTAGTGAAATCGGACTCTCGTGAAAAGAAAACCTAGTCATACCCCTGGCTAAGCCGACTTTAGGAAAACACAAAGTAAGCTTTCCCCTTCTCTGGTGGCCTCTGCCTCGTCCGATTCTCTCGGAAATCTCTCACCAGCGAGAACCTTCCGCTCTAACCTACACCCAGTCTGTTCTCGGTGCCACTCTCGCTCGAAATTCCCTGTTACCTTAACTCGACAGTCTTCTCAAAGCCACAGTCGGAAAGTTCTGACTTGATTTCCGCACCTGACTTGAACTCCCGCCGACGCATAAGCTGAGAGGTGAGCACGTACTCATAAAACCCGGGGTACTTGGACGAGGTTGAGGGTTCGTCGAGCAAGGTTCCTGCATTCTGTCGCTCATCTTCTCTTCTCGTCGTAGAAGCATGAGACGAATGTGACGGCTTGACTCTCGGCTTCCCCCCACTGGGTGACTCCTTGTAGCTTTTATTCTTCTCGTCCGGGTTGCTCTGTCTTGTTTCCGCATCCAGCGTAGATTTGCTGGCGTCCCCTCTAGGCCTGTTGCTCGCATTTCTGCTCCGGATCGACGGCTCCTTGGGATAGGTGTCCTTGCATTTGCCTTCTCCCGGCCTCGAAGAGAACTTTCTGGAGTTGCACGCTTCGAAAAAGAACGGAAGACCCAGCGCCGCCTCCTAGAGTGCCGCTGCCTCGGACCTCCTTGCTTGTTCAACTTTGGCTCCTTGGCGTCGCTGCTGTGCTTCTTGCTCCTCCAGCCGCTGCGGCTTGATGAATCCTCGGGATGGATGTCTTTGCGGTTTTTCTTTTTCGACCTCGACTGCAGCTGCTGTTGGCTCGACATGCCGTCGTCGAGCCCCCAGTGTCGTTCTCCATCCGACGTGTTTAGGCCAGATTGTAATTGACTCTGACCTTCTGTAGCCTCCACTCTTGCTCCCTCTGTTTGGAAGGCTGGCAGGAACCGGGCGACCTTCCTGAGAGTCCTTGGCTCGGACCTCCCTTGTGCAGCCTGGGCTCATCCGCGTCTCCACTGGGTCCCTTCGCATTTCCCTTTTTCCGGCCCGGACGACTTCTGCTTCTGGCTCGACGCGTCGAGCCTCTGGTGATGCTGCTGAACAGAATCGTTCGGGGTAGGTCGGAGAACGCTGACCCTGCGCTGCTTCCTGTTCTGTTCCTTCTTTCCAGAAGGACGGCTCCAACAAGACGCTTTTTCCGAACACCCCTGACTTGGGTCTCGCTTGTCTGGCTCAGGCTTGGTCTCGGAGTTGCACGAGCGGCGGCCAGGACGACCCACCTCCTGCTCCACCTCCCTATCCGCTGACTTCTCCGCTCTGCTTTCCTTGAGTTGGATGGACTTCCGCGGCGGCATTACCATGCTGGCCTTGTCCTTGTCTCTCAGGAAGCAGACATTTCTTTCTTTGGCGGAATCGCGATCCCCTTTAACTTCCAGCGCTTCAGGTTTGGATTCGGCGTTGTGTGGAACGGCGTCGGTAGTCCCGTCGGCACAAAGACCCTGGTTGTCGGTTAAATCGGACTCTTCCTTTTCAACCTTTTTTTTCTGACTCAACGTCTCTGCCGCTACCTGATACATTCTAGCTCCGCGTAGTGCAACAGCTCTTTCCTCCCTGCACACAAGGTCTCGCGGCTTCGGATCACCCTCGTATGTGAACCATTGAGGAAATGTCGCTGCTAGGTACTTAGAGTCTGTGACATCTACTACTACCTTTCGCCTCCGAGACAGAACTTCCTGCTTCAACGTATCAAGCTCAAGCCTCTTCGCTTCCAGATCTAGTTGCTGCTGTTTTAGATCGAGTTCCCGCTTTTGGGCGGCCGCTTTTTTTTTTTCAACTTCCATCCAGAAGTTTACAATTTCTTCGTGATCTAATTCTAATGAAAGAATTTTCTCAATGAGCTGCTGTCGTTTAGCGGCTCTCTGAACTCCCAGCCCAAGCTCATTGGCTGGCTACACTGTAAAAACTTTCCGTAATTTTACAAACACTTTTGTCGTAATTCTGACGGACTCTGTGTCCGTTTCTTAGTTAACGGACATAAAACCCGTATTTTGCTATATCGAACCAGCAACGTTTTCCGTAAAATGGGGCGAAACTTGTTTACAGTGTAGGTAGAATAAAATTGCATACAGGTGTGTGTCAATGTGTACTATAGTAGAAGATAAAAGCGTTAAAAGTGTTTTAATTGTTTAATCCTGCTAAAAGCAAATCCTTATAGTAAACAGGTCAAAGGCTACCAAGAATCTTACAGTACCCTGCAAAAGGAACAGATAAAAGGGGTGGGAGAAAACACCGAATAGAAATTAAGTAAAAGTCCATAATTCACAGTAAAGCACATAGGCACTGCTCTACGTCACAGAGAGTGAAGGTGACGAGTTGCATGTCTACAGAAGTTGTCGCGCTTGTGATGATATCTAGGGGGGTTCTGCCTGAGTGCACATAAAGAGACTGCCAGAACAGTGAAGACCACACCAAGAAGGAATGCTGTTGCTCTACGGTAGGAAACAGTTGAAAGGCACCGGCACAATTCTTGCAAACAACTGTCTTCAGTGCTGTCTCGTGACCTTGCAGTTTCACAACGTTGTCTAGGAGGCACAATACGACGATCCACTATAGGGCCACACTTGAGGTCACCTCTGGCCCACCAGTGAAGGGCCAGAATTCTAGCCAATGTCAGAGCAGTGAGTGATCCGGAGCGAGCTTGGTTGCCGAAGAATAGCGTAAGCTGCCCCCCTTTGCTGAACACTTTCAACTGATCTCACAAGATCAACCTCATAGGAGTCTCATATGGAGCTGCCATACTTTAGGTGAGGTAGGACCAGGGCTGTGGAAAACACCTAAGTGTGCTATGGCCGGTTCCACTGGACACGCAAAGTACAAAACCCAGTGTTCCGCATGCTATGGACAAAACTGCCGAAATGCTGTGTAAAGAAGCATAGGTGATTGTTCATAGTAGACCTTGTCGATGTTGTTCTGCAAACCCTCGTGGTTTCTGGAGTCACCTGACAAGCGGCACCAGCATCAGGTCATCCGTAGCAGCAGGGGAGTCGATATCAGGCAGGCATTATCACGATTATTAAACATGTTGAGAACAATTGGACAGAGCACACTCTCCCGTCGAACTGTCGAGCGTTTGGGCCACTGGAAATGGTTCCATGGTATACACTGTACGCTGAGCGACTCAACTGGAAGACTTCTAGTATGACCACATTTAATTATTTCGTGTTAATGAGCACCAGTGGCTCGCTGGGCAAGTCGTAGCACTCAGCTTTCACGGAAGCCGGGTAGCACGCACAGCATAGCAGCACCTTGCCATGCTTGTGGGAGGTTTCAGCTTCAGGTTACGGCGTCACCAAAAGGGTAATGGTAAAGGTACCACGACTAGCACACCTCTACAGTTCTTAGCACAATCTTTTCTGTAAGCAGTGTGCTCCACTGTAGCAATTGACAAGGTGACTGTCATAAACCGAATCCTGCATCCACGCTTTACATACCGCTAGAACTGTTGAGGGACGCGTCTCGTGGAGTGAGTGAAGGTCCAGCAGCTTATTCGGGACCAAGTGCCCTGTTTGAGAACCATACTGCGAGTTGAAGCAACGCAAACCAGGGAGTGCAGGGATGAGGTTCGTCTGGGCGGGCCAGGGTGGTGGAACACGTGGGGCAGCGTCGCTGGTTGCCCGGGCAGGCCAGCGTACGGTGCCCGTACCCGACACAGCTGTTGCAATGATGGGCTCGAGGTTTGTGGGGACGGCAGCGAAATTCAATGCGGCGGTAGTACACTGTGTAAGGGACATGGGTTCCGATGAAGGTGTTGATGGCTGAACCTGTTGTGCCCATTCGCCTTGCGTGAAGGATGTCAGCTTGATAAGACTCCAGATCATTGATGATCTCGTCGGGGGTGGCCCCCGAGGCCATTACATGTATAACAACTCGGCAGGAGTTGTTTGGAGCGGCTAGGTAGGAGTGGACGGGAGGAGAAGTGTTTTGAAAGGTGATGCTGGTGATGCGAAGTAGCCGGTTGACGATCGCTTCGTGATGGGTGCGGAGGACGGCGAGACGGTTATTTTTACGGAGGTGAAGCGACACGTCGGCACATGTATGAGCAGGGAGCTGTGCGGCTTGCAAGAACGCCGGCAAAATGTCAAAAGGCTGCGCAGCTGCGCCAGCAGGAAGGACTGGGAGATGCACTATGACTACGTGAAGTTCGGGGTTAGAGTCGGCCGGAAGACGAGATTCGCGGGGCCTTCAAGGGGTGATCCATTTCCCACCTTGGTCGTCTCGCTCTAGGGGGATTTCCATGTCCTGGCTCAGGATGGACGCAGAGATATTGGTGTGCTGCGAAGCGGCAATGTCGGCTGTAGCCATACTCGAAGCAGAAACGGGCGTGCCGCTCGCAGAACGAGACTCGAGCGAACCGATCTCTCGGCGGACGTGCTGCGGCGGGCCGACGGAGCGAGGCGATGTTTATACCAGGATCACGTACAGTTTTGAGGGTTTGCGGAGCGCGGAAAAGACGTCCGTTCTCGTCGGAGGATCGCAGCAGTTTCCGGACGCTTAAGGTAAGAGCGTTCACATCGAAGAGCTCACCATTGAAGGGGGGCTACTGAGGTTTTAAGAGCCACTGATCGTAGTAATCGCATTGCAAAGACACCGCTTCGTCGTAGATTGTTTTTCACCCGCCAGGGCTTGGGGATCCATCGCCGGAAACGTGGAGGCACCAAGCAACGACGTGGGGCTTGCCGAGTACGGTTCGTGGGTGCCGACGACGTCCGAGCAACACTAGTGGGGGCCTTGCTTCTAAGAAGACTCGATATTCTTTCCGGCGAGCACACAATACAGCATGCTTATTGCTGATGCGGATCGCAGGAGGTGGATAACAGGACAACCAATGCACAGCAAATAGGTCAAGCACGGTAGATAGGACAGCGGTGGTCGCCACCATATTAAACTGAAACAAAGCCAAGCTTCAGTTTAGTACACAATGCACTACAATATGGTTTATTACAAATAATTGTATAAATTTTAAAACAACTTTCTTCATTTGAAAGTTGGAATTTCAGTCGACTAAAACAAGCATATTCACGTTGCGTCAAATGAGCTTGGTCGAAACCGAAACCAACGAGCATCGCCGCATTGGCCGCATCGCCATCGCCATCACAAAACACAAAAACAAAGCGAGTTACAAACTTTTGGGCGCTTGCAGACTTTAGGAAAGAAACATCGAAGAATGTTCTTGGAAAAAGGAAGTGTCTTAGGTGCCGGCGGGCCCATGGAACCAGCTGTGGAGTTGAGTCTAATTGGTGAGTGCTCGCCCATTCGTGTTACTTTTCAGTCCTTTCCGTTCGGGGCGTTTATGACGTGCTCTTGTATGTGCAAGCGGTGTGAAAGCGACCATGTGCGGTTCCTTGCCGCATACGTGCGTTCCGCATTAAAAGACCCTCGATCTTTTGCCAAGGAAGTCCCGGAACCGATCTGTCACTGAGCGAGCAGTCAGATTGCGGGAACGCATCCAGAGGCGAAAGTCCCACCGGAGGCCGGGGCGGCCGAGCGAAGCACTTGGTGATTGTATCGGAGCTTTATCTCGTAGATCGGTAAACAAGGCTTGACTTCTGCAATTCGGGTGGCGGATTGGTACCACCTAGCTAGGCGGTGTGTTTTGCGGAACCGATGACTGCTAAAGATACCCGTTAGCGTGCTGGCGCTCGTATTCGCTTCCACTGTGGGAGGTTGGATTCTAGTTCGTTTTTTGTTTTCGGAAACTGCTCGAAGCATTGCGTGACGTGCGCCTTTAGAAGTAGGGTCTGTATTGATGATGTTGTTTGCGGAGAGTATAAAGAGTTCTTTTTCGACTGGGGCACTGACTTTCTATACAAAATCCTGTATATGTTGCGCTTATTTACTAATCCTCTGGCAGTACTTGATCGAGAAGGTTGGAAGAAAAAACAAAAACGCGCATTGAGTAGTGACAAAAGGAACGAAAAAAAAGGTGTTTTAAACAACTTCCTGGAAACCATGACCTGATTTTCAAACTACCTCCTCCTCACTTCATAAGCAAAGCGAGAAATCATGTGGTAGTATGTCACTGGAACCCAAAGTTTTCCCAGCAGTCTGAGAGTCGGCAGGGGCAAAGCCCTCGATAAAATGCACGCTTCCCATTTTTGCAAGTGCTGACAACCATAAAGTATAAACCGCATGTAAGCAATTTAGCGAGCGACGAGACAAATGATGGCAACCCTTTTCGCTATCGCTCGATCAGCCGCACGACGAGGCGAACCACACGAAAGCGACGGGAGCAAGCGACTAAGGCAATGAGCAACGTTTTCTAGAAATCGAAAAACCGAGCAACGCGACGAGCAACAGTGAGAAATCTCCGTCGCTCGCTAAATCGCATAAATGCAGTTCAGCCTTAATTGTGTGAACTTGAAAGACAGTGCCACTCACTTACAAGTGCCTTTCATTTCAGGGCTACACTGCCATTTGCTTCCAAATGCTGCACGGGCCTCGTGCGCTGGCACTTTGACACCACTTATGAAACTAGCACAGACATATCCAGGGGTTTAAGGTGGAATTACCCTATTGAAAAATAATTTTAACCGGAATGTCATTTCCAGTAAAAGTCTATTTTACTGGATTATGGGACTGTTTTCACTTCCAGTAAAGCCGCAGTTTACCGGAATGTCTCCGGATTTTTTACTGGAATATTACCGGTTGTTTTACAGGAATGTTACCGGATTTTTTCCGGAATGTTACCAGATATTTTACCAGAATGTCAGCGGATTTTTAACGGAAGTTTATTTCCAGTAAAAATCCATTTTACTGGATTATGAGACTCTTTTCACTTCCAGTAAAGTCAGAATTTACCAGAAGATCACCAGATTGGCCGGAATTTACCGTGTTTTTCTTTCTTTTTTCGGACGTCAACGGAAGGCACTTAGGAGGAAGCCGGTTAACCGTGGTTGGTGTATGTTTACCAGATGCTGGACGGTTCGCTAACAATTAAAGTGGCTAGTCCATATACACCTTCGCCACCGCGAGGGTCGCTGCAGTCTGCAGGAGAGTCAGCGGTCTCGGGTGATCTGTTGGTTCGCGGGCGCCGGCGCTCTTCTGAGGCTGCTACAAGTTCTGCTGTTTTTTTTCTAATCTGCTTTTTTAGCTGTGAGTGATCATAATATATATTAGGCTCATAATAAATAAGTGTATTAAGATAAGCTCAAGGTAATCAAGAGTCATCCCAATGTCATTTCGGTCTAATTCAAGATTATTGGGTTAAAAGTAACTCGAAGAAATCAAAAGAGTAATAATAACGTCAACTGAGTTCGTTATAGATCATTTGGAGGTAGAATAACACAAAATATCAAACGAGTAACCAAAATGTCAATTAGGCTGAATCAAAGTCCATTTGGTCAAGAGTAACTCAAAGTGATAAAACAAGTAATTGCAATGTAATTGAGCGAATAATAAGTAATTTTGTTCGATATTAGCCCCTAAACATTATAACAGTCATCGCAATATCATTGAGGCCGAATTAAGGCCCCCTGGATCAAAAGTAACTCGAAAGAATGACTAATAATAATGACGGACTGAGCTCACAACCGATAAATTGGCGCTATAATTACACGAAGTAAACAAGTCACCAAATGTCACTTAGGCCGAATTAAAGTCAATTGAATTGAGAGTAACTCAAAGTATCAACAGAGTAATCAAAATGTCAATAATCATCACATAAAAATTCAATTTGTTGAAGATTAGCTGAAAGTAATGAAGAGTCATTACAAGGATGCGTTTAATTCGAATTTATGGCCAATGGGTCCAAAGGAACAAGCTAATCAAAGAGGAGTAATGTCAACTGAGTTTATTATAGATCAATTGGAGCAAATAATAGCAACGAAGTAATCCAAAGAGTAATCATAAAATGGCAATTGTTACTTAGATCATCTGAACTGTATCATTGATAAATCGAGTAATAAAAAAGATTAAACAAAACGTCATTCGAGAGCGCCACAACAACGTAGGTTACAAAAAGAGAGTAATAACACATATCATTACGCCTCGTCAAAAGTGGGAATAGTACTCCAAGATAGTCACAGATTTTTTGAGGGCTGATCATTTGATCACTATTGTGACTACTTGGAGTTACTAGTCCCACTTTTGACGAGGCGTAAATGATATGTTTATTACTCTTTTTGTAACCTGAAGTTGTTGTGGCGCTCTCGAATGGACGTTTTGTTTAATCTTTTTTATTACTCGATTTATCAATGATACAGTTCAGATGATATAAGTACAATTGCAATTTATGATTACTCTTTTGATTACTTCGTGCTATTATTGCTCCAATTGATCTCTAATAAACTCAGTTGACATTACTCCTCTTTTGATTACTTGTTACTGTTGACCCATTGGCGATAAATTCGAATTAAACGCCATTGTAATGACTCTTCATTACTTTCAGCTAATATTCAACAAATTGAATTTTTATGTGATGATTATTGACATTTTGATTACTCTTGATTACTTTGAGTTACTCTCAATTCAATTGACTTTAATTCGGCCTAAGTGACATTTGGTGACTTGTTTACTTTGTGTAATTATAGCGCCAATTTATCGGTTGTGAGCTCAGTCCGTCATTATTATTAGTCATTCTTTCGAGTTACTTTTGATCTAGGGGGCCTTAATTCGGCCTCAATGATATTGCGATGACTGTTATAATGTTTAGGGGCTAATATTGAACAAAATTACTTATTATTCGCTCAATTACATTGCAATTACTTGTTTTATCACTTTGAGTTACTCTTGACCAAATGGACTTTGATTCAGCCTAATTGACATTTTGGTTACTCGTTTGATATTTTGTGTTATTCTACCTCCAAATGATCTATAACGAACTTAGTTGACGTTATTATTACTCTTTTGATTTCTTCGAGTTACTTTTAACCCAATGGTCTTGAATTAGACCGAAATGACATTGGGATGACTCTTGATTACCTTGAGCTTATCTTAATACACTTATTTATTATGAGCCTAATATATATTATGATCACTCACAGCTAAAAAAGCAGATTAGAAAAAAAACAGCAGAACTTGTAGCAGCCTCAGAAGAGCGCCGGCGCCCGCGAACCAACAGATCACCCGAGACCGCTGACTCTCCTGCAGACTGCAGCGACCCTCGCGGTGGCGAAGATTTTCATCGCAACTCGCGCCCCTCTCTGACATGGCGCGCATACGGCGCCCGTTACACTTCCCCTTCTAGCCACCATAGTTCTATGTATTTATTTAACAGGGGCGATACCAGTGAAACAATTTGCAGAGCTGTAGACAAAAGCAATCAGACCTTTTTCAAGCTACTCACAATGCCGCTGGTAAAATTCCTAGACGCACGGTAGTTCAACTAATAAAACCGCGCGGGTGCCCACACGGACACTACACACGTATACTGTCAGCAGCACGTTAAGCGAAACCACGAACGCGCTGAGCGAACATCCGCCGCCGTTGAGAAATCCCGGCAGACTCACGATGTCGTCCCTGATGCTGTCCGCCGCGGGTGCACCAGGCGTCAGTAGCACGCTTAGCGAAAACCACGACCGCCGGAACCAACATCCGCCGCCGTAGAGAAATCCCGGGCACACTCACGATGTCGTCCCTGATGCCGATGCCGCGGGTGCACCAGACGTCAGCAGCACGCTTAGCGAAAACCACGACCGCGCAGAACGAACGTCCGCCGCCGTAGAGAAATCCCGCGCAGACTCACGATGTCGTCCCGGATGCTGTCGGCCGTGGGGCGCACCAGGGCGTCAGTAGCACGCTTAGCGAAAACCACGACCGCGCAGAACGAACATCCGCCGCCGTAGAGAAATCCCGGGCAGACTCACGATGTCGTCCCTGATGCTGTCGCCGCGGGCGCACCAGGCGTCAGTAGCACGCTTAGCGAAAACCACGACCGCGCAGAACGAACATCCGCCGCCGTAGAGAAATCCCGGGCAGACTCACGATGTCGTCCCTGATGCTGTCGCCGCGGGCGCACCAGGCGTCAGTAGCACGCTTAGCGAAAACCACGACCGCGCAGAACGAACATCCGCCGCCGTAGAGAAATCCCGGGCAGACTCACGATGTCGTCCCTGATGCTGTCGCCGCGGGCGCACCAGGCGTCAGTAGCACGCTTAGCGAAAACCACGACCGCGCAGAACGAACATCCGCCGCCGTAGAGAAATCCCGGGCAGACTCACGATGTCGTCCCTGATGCTGTCGCCGCGGGGCACCAGGCGTCAGTAGCACGCTTAGCGAAAACCACGACCGCGCAGAACGAACATCCGCCGCCGTAGAGAAATCCCGGGCAGACTCACGATGTCGTCCCTGATGCTGTCGCCGCGGGCGCACCAGGCGTCAGTAGCACGCTTAGCGAAAACCACGACCGCGCAGAACGAACATCCGCCGCCGTAGAGAAATCCCGGGCAGACTCACGATGTCGTCCCTGATGCTGTCGCCGCGGGTGCACCAGGCGTCTGTAGCACGCTTAGCGAAAACCACGACCGCGCAGAATGAACATCCGCCGTCGTAGAGAAATCCCGGGCAGACTCACGATGTCGTCCCTGATGCTGTCGCCGCGGGTGCACCAGGCGTCAGTAGCACGCTTAGCGAAAACCACGACCGCGCAGAACGAACATCCGCCGCCGTAGAGAAATCCCGGGCAGACTCACGATGTCGTCCCTGATGCTGTCGCCGCGGGCGCACCAGGCGTCAGTAGCACGCTTAGCGAAAACCACGACCGCGCAGAACGAACATCCGCCGCCGTAGAGAAATCCCGGGCAGACTCACGATGTCGTCCCTGATGCTGTCGCCGCGGGTGCACCAGGCGTCAGTAGCACGCTTAGCGAAAACCACGACCGCGCAGAACGAACATCCGCCGTCGTAGAGAAATCCCGGGCAGACTCACGATGTCGTCCCTGATGCTGTCGCCGCGGGTGCACCAGGCGTCAGTAGCACGCTTAGCGAAAACCACGACCGCGCAGAACGAACATCCGCCGCCGTAGAGAATCCCGGGCAGACTCACGATGTCGTCCCTGATGCTGTCGCCGCGGGCGCACCAGGCGTCAGTAGCACGCTTAGCGAAAACCACGACCGCGCAGAACGAACATCCGCCGCCGTAGAGAAATCCCGGGCAGACTCACGATGTCGTCCCTGATGCTGTCGCCGCGGGCGCACCAGGCGTCAGTAGCACGCTTAGCGAAAACCACGACCGCGCAGACGAACATCCGCCGCCGTAGAGAAATCCCGGGCAGACTCACGATGTCGTCCCTGATGCTGTCGCCGCGGGCTCACCAGGCGTCAGTAGCACGCTTAGCGAAAACCACGACCGCGCAGAACGAACATCCGCCGCCGTAGAGAAATCCCGGGCAGACTCACGATGTCGTCCTGATGCTGTCGCCGCGGGCGCACCAGGCGTCAGTAGCACGCTTAGCGAAAACCACGACCGCGCAGAACGAACATCCGCCGCCGTAGAGAAATCCCGGGCAGACTCACGATGTCGTCCCTGATGCTGTCGCCGCGGGCGCACCAGGCGTCAGTAGCACGCTTAGCGAAAACCACGACCGCGCAGAAGCGAACATCCGCCGCCGTAGAGAAATCCCGGGCAGACTCACGATGTCGTCCCTGATGCTGTCGCCGCGGGCGCACCAGGCGTCAGTAGCACGCTTAGCGAAAACCACGACCGCGCAGAACGAACATCCGCCGCCGTAGAGAAATCCCGGGCAGACTCACGATGTCGTCCCTGATGCTGTCGCCGCGGGCGCACCAGGCGTCAGTAGCACGCTTAGCGAAAACCACGACCGCGCAGAACGAACATCCGCCGCCGTAGAGAAATCCCGGGCAGACTCACGATGTCGTCCCTGATGCTGTCGCCGCGGGCGCACCAGGCGTCAGTAGCACGCTTAGCGAAAACCACGACCGCGCAGAACGAACATCCGCCGCCGTAGAGAAATCCCGGGCAGACTCACGATGTCGTCCCTGATGCTGTCGCCGCGGGCGCACCAGGCGTCAGTAGCACGCTTAGCGAAAACCACGACCGCGCAGAACGAACATCCGCCGCCGTAGAGAAATCCCGGGCAGACTCACGATGTCGTCCCTGATGCTGTCGCCGCGGGCTGCACCAGGCGTCAGTAGCACGCTTAGCGAAAACCACGACCGCGCAGAACGAACATCCGCCGCCGTAGAGAAATCCCGGGCAGACTCACGATGTCGTCCCTGATGCTGTCGCCGCGGGCGCACCAGGCGTCAGTAGCACGCTTAGCGAAAACCACGACCGCGCAGAACGAACATCCGCCGCCGTAGAGAAATCCCGGGCAGACTCACGATGTCGTCCCTGATGCTGTCGCCGCGGGCGCACCAGGCGTCAGTAGCACGCTTAGCGAAAACCACGACCGCGCAGAACGAACATCCGCCGCCGTAAGAGAAATCCCGGGCAGACTCACGATGTCGTCCCTGATGCTGTCGCCGCGGGCGCACCAGGCGTCAGTAGCACGCTTAGCGAAAACCACGACCGCGCAGAACGAACATCCGCCGCCGTAGAGAAATCCCGGGCAGACTCACGATGTCGTCCCTGATGCTGTCGCCGCGGGCGCACCAGGCGTCAGTAGCACGCTTAGCGAAAACCACGACCGCGCAGAACGAACATCCGCCGCCGTAGAGAAATCCCGGGCAGACTCACGATGTCGTCCCTGATGCTGTCGCCGCGGGCGCACCAGGCGTCAGTAGCACGCTTAGCGAAAACCACGACCGCGCAGAACGAACATCCGCCGCCGTAGAGAAATCCCGGGCAGACTCACGATGTCGTCCCTGATGCCTGTCGCCGCGGGCTGCACCAGTCGTCAGTAGCACGCTTAGCGAAAACCACGACCGCGCAGAACGAACATCCGCCGCCGTAGAGAAATCCCGGCAGACTCACAATGTCGTCCCTGATGCTGTCGCCGCCGGGCGCACCAGGCGTCAGTAGCACGCTTAGCGAAAACCACGACCGCGCAGAACGAACTTTCCGCCGCCGTAGAGAAATCCCGGGCAGACTCACGATGTCGTCCCTGATGCTGTCGCCGCGGGCGCACCAGGCCGTCAGTGCACGCCTAGCGAAAACCACGACCGCGCAGAACGAACATCCGCCGCCGTAGAGAATCCCGGGCAGACTCACGAGTCGTCCCTGATGCTGTCGCCGCGGGCGCACCAGGCGTCAGTAGCACGCTTAGCGAAAACCCGACCGCGCAGAACGAACATCCGCCGCCGTAGAGAAATCCCGGCAGACTCACGATGTCGTCCCTGATGCTGTCGCCGCGGGCGCACCAGGCGTCAGTAGCACGCTTAGCGAAAACCACGACCGCGCAGAACGAACTCCGCCGCCGTAGAAAATCCCGGGCAGACTCACGATGTCGTCCCTGATGCTGTCGCCGCGGGCGCACCAGGCGTCAGTAGCACGCTTAGCGAAAACCACG
>JABSTQ010004781.1:0-14270 GCA_013358835.2 Ixodes persulcatus
TGCCAAGAAAAATTTGGTTTCTCTCTAGAATCAGCTGACATAGAACGCGCACATCGCCTTGGCTGTTTCATACCGCGCGCAAAACGACCGATTATCATAAAGTTTAGTGCTTTTAAAATCAAGCAAAAAGTTTTGATGACTGCGTACAAGCTAAAAGGCAGCGGGTTTTCTATTGGCGAGGATTTTTCTGCTAGAGTGTGTACTGAACGGAGACAGTTGTTGGAGTATGCCAGAAATAAAAACGCGAAATTTAAACTTAAATACAATAAACTGATTATCGGTAATAAAACCTTCGTGTACGACCATGCGGACCAATGCATCAAAGAGTACGGCATCTGGCAATTACCGAAATCCTGTCTTGTCAAAGGCGGACGAGAACTTATAACACTTGTTGTGAACTGTCGGAGTGTCAAAAATAAAGCAGATAATCTTGCTGCGCTTATTTCTGTAACAAATCCGTCAGTAGTAATGGGTACCAAATCGTGGCTCGATCAGTCAGTTTCTGATACCGAGGTGTTCCCTGAAAATTTCACTGTAAATTGGGATGACCGAAATTCTCATGGGGGAGGGGTCTTTCTGCTAGTACATAAGTCTCATCAGCTGTCCAATTGCTATTGAGAGGATTTCGTGTGAGGCAGTGTGGTGTAGAGTTTCTTTACATAATTGCCAGTTTTTATCCGTCTGTTCTTTCTATCGACCCCAAAATAGCTCCGTTGATCATATTTTAGAACTGTATAAATGTATGAGCGCACTGAGTTCAGATAACATACTTTTGGGGGGAGACTAATTTTCCGGACATTCAATGGTGCAACGGTCGCCCGGTAACCAGTAACCCTTCCAATGTTTATACCGCTTTTATTGACATCATTACCGATTTTGAGCTGTACCAGTTTGTTGATGAGCCAACAAGACGCGCGGATAACTGCTCCAAAGTGTTAGATTTAATATTGTGTAATAATATGGACGCCATTAAGTTTACATCAGTTTACCTGGAATAAGCGATCATGACGCAGTGGTAAATAGCGCATCGTTTTCATTTGAAGAAATGCGACACCCTGTAGCAGAAAAGTGTACATGTACGAAAGAGGAAATTACACTAGCATTGCAAATGCTCTTTTTGATTTTCTCCCTGATTTCGATGCTTCAGGTTATAATGACGACGTTGATTTTTTGCGGAATGTCTTCAAAAGCAAGAGTCATGATCTGGTTGATACACACATTCCTTCCCACACTATTATTTCTAGGCGTTGAAAAGATAAGCCATGGATGTCAAAAGAACTTCGCAGTTTGATTAACAAACAAAAACGAGAATATAGCAAATACAAAGCCAATAGAGATAAAAATACGTATGCGAAACTAAAAGATATTCAAGCTGAATTCAAGAGAAAGGCAGTGATAGCGAAGAGTGGCTACCTTAACTCTCTCGAAGGCAAGGTCAAAACAAATCCTAAGCAAATATGGAAGTCTGTTAAATCTAGTCGTTAAAAGTCATAAGGAATTCCGCCCCTTATGGTGGACGGTTCGTTAACTACCGACGAACGCGGTAAAGCTTCCTGGTTTAATCGTTATTTCCAATCTACTTTTTCTCTTGATTTAAATGAGAAACCTTTGCATGCAAATGATGGTAGTTTTGAACAAATGCCAGAGATTGTGATAGGTCACATTGGAATTCTTAATTTACTAAATAACATTAAAGTTGAAAAGGCGATCGGACCCGACGGTATCCCGAACCATGTTCTCAAATCATGTGCTGACATAATTAGTTGCTATCTTTTCATCATTTGTACCCGGTCATTGCAGTGCGGTTCATTGCTTCATGACTGGAAACATGCGAATGTTGTACCAGTACATAAATCTTGAGCCGTTTAGAACTACAGACCAATATCGCTAACGAGTGTTTCATGCAAGATAATGAAGCACATTATTTATAGTAATCTGATCTCGCACTTGAATAATAATTATTTTTTTACTGCCTCGCAACACTGCTTTCGAGCCGAGTTCTCTTGCGACACCCAATTGACTGAATTTACCCACGACTTTGATCAATCGGTGGATAGTAAAAAGCAAGTCGATTGCATTTTTTTGGACTTCCGAAAGGCCTTCGATACGGTTCCGCACTGCTTTATTTTAGAAAAACGTAGGAGTCTAAATATTGATAGGAACGCGTACTATTGGATTGCTAACTATTTGAGCAATCGTAAACAATCTGTAGTTGTAAATGGGCTTAAGTCTCTACCAGTTGCTGTAACTTCCGGAGTACCACAGGGTGCTTGGGCCACTCCTCTTTTTAATTTTTGTAAATGACATAATCCAGGGAATTGCCTCGCAAATAAGACTGTACGCTGACTACTGCATTTTGTGCCATGAAATTAATTCAAACTCTGATGTATCGGCTATTCAAGGCGATTTAGACAGAATTTGTTTGTGGTGTTCACGATGGAAAATGACTGAGTATCCCAAAGTGCTTTCATGTAAGATTCACAAGAAAACGCAACGTTCTCCAGTCAACGTACACTTTACACGGAGAAACTTTACTCGTTAAAAAAGAAGCTAAATATCTGGGGGTACTTTTTTCTGATGATTTGAGATGGCTTTCACATGTGAACTACGTAACAGGGAAAGTTAGTAGAACGCTGGGTTTTCTAAGTGAAACTTCTCGCGCGCTCCACCATCCCTCAAAAAGACTCTCGTTTTCTCTTGTGTGAAGCCCATTCTCGAGTATGCTTGCGTTGTATGGGATCCATCTGAACAGTATCTCATTGATAAAATTGAAAGAATTCAAAACCGTGCCGCTAGGTTTGTGATAAATAATTACAGCTTTCGTAGCAGTGTCTCCGCAATAAAAAATGATTTACAATGGAAATCGCTTGCTGTTCGGCGTAAGTATTTGCGTTTTTTTTTACAGTATTTTTTATGGTTTATCTAAAATTGAAAAATCACATTACCTGTTTGAGCCATTTCATGTATCGCGCAGAGTGGATCATGACCAAAAAGTTCGGGAGTACACGTCAAAGTCGGATTTGTTTCGTAACTCTTTCTTTCCACGAACGATAAAAGAGTGGAACAGCTTGCCAAGCGAGATCGTTGCCTTGCAAAGTCCAGATTCGTTTTTTTCGCAACTCCAGCACTGTCTCTAATCAATATATTTGAGTGTAAATAAATTGTTAACGCATTTGTGTTTTTTTTTCTATACAGGCTAAGATTGTTTCTTTTCTATGTATTTTTATATGCGTGTGCGAGTTTTGTATATTACCTTGTGTACTTATGTGTCTTGATAACCTATGGTGTGTTAACAAATCCGTTTTTTTGGTATTGTGACTCCCCCTACTGTAATGCCCTTCGGGGCGATGTAGGTAATAAATAAATAAATAAAAATTATATGAAAGGTGCATTTACGTCATCCAAAGTTGTGGTATTTATATCGTTACTAGTGGCAATTAAACTGCACTACATATTTTCATTATCAAGATTGTACAATTTTTAATAGGATGTGTCGGCAGCCGCGGCAGGCACTATTCAGGATTAATTCAGAAACGACAAGCAAAATTTAGTATCCTGTTCATTTCTTTTATTGCTTACATCAATGGAACAAACTCCCTCTCCTTCTATTATGAATATAATGACAGACGTTTCGTGCTTGTGGTCACAGTACAATAAAAATAATTATATTAAGTTTGACAGAATTACTTCACGAATTGCGTTATTGGTTCACTGAACATCGGGCAGTGTGTTACATTATTCACTACAAAATGGAAATAATGTGTTTACATCTGAAACAATCTAACGTGTTGGACTAGTTGGTTTGAGGTGAACATCTTGGGAAGAAACAGCGGCAAAGAAACTTGGACAAGAGTAAAGGAACAAACAGGACAGGACGGCGCTGAACTTACAACTGTTGTTTCTTACACAAAATTGGAAGGAAGAAAACAAGAAGCATCTTAATCAGATAATAATATATAGACACACACAAACGTGCTAACCATGTAGAATATTATGTCGCGATAGGCCCAGTCAGTGGCAACGTAATGCCCGTCATAGTCGATCGCAGGTACCCGAACTCTTTGTCAGATAACGCCACTGACGGTTCGCTGACGCATCTCCCGCCAAGTTCTGAGATAAAAAAGGCCTCGACAATTTCCCTTGTCACCCTGTCTGTATGTCTGTCCAAAACAGTGGCTTCACTAAAATTATACTTCGTTTCACCTTATGTCCGAGCGCGGACGATGTTATGAGCCCAAGGGCCAATCAAACAGCGTCAAAAGCGCAACGTCATGGCGTGCTCTCTGCGCTTGATGGGACTAGCCGGCGGATGAGCATGCACAGAGAGACGGCGAATACCGGCTAGTCCTATCAACTGCAGAGAGCACGCCATGACGTTGTGCCTCTTCGTTGTTTGATTGGCCCTTCGGCTCATAACATCGGCCGCGCTCGGACCGAAGCTGAAACGAAGTATAGGCTGGCACATGCAGTCCCTGCAGTGCAAAGGTAGTAACCCCCCGACCGTAGCCCTCAGTGAATACGAATGCTCCCTGAGTGTATCATTTAGGCAGCGGCCCGTCTGTCCAACGTACACCTTGCCACAAGACAAGGGGATCTTATAGACCACGCCAGACACACAGGCCACAAACGGCACTGCGTGTTTTTTGGTGCATTTGTTTTTTGACCGCTTTTCGGGAATAGCACCCACCTTTGCACATATCTGACCCATTTTTCTTTTTGTGGGGCAGCGAACACAACCGAGACACCATAGCGATTTCCGACTTGTTTCACGTTATGGGAAACCTGATCTAGATAGGGGACGACCACCATACTTTTTTGTGGAATTCAGTCTTCCTCTCCCTCCCTTTAGCTTTTTTCCACAGGGAGCTAGCCACCTCGGTCAAAAGGGCTGATGGGAATCCTGACAGTTTTAATCTGTTAACCTGGCCGTTGAAGCTTTCCTTCATCAAGTGAACGCAGGACCTTTTTAGGGCGGACCCGAGACAAGCGACCGCTATACTAATCTTTACCAATTTAGAGTGGCATGACCTATAATCCAGAATGGCCTTTTTTGTGCGTGGACTAAACGACCAACAAACACGTTTTTCTTCAAAGTGTAACGAAAGGTCAAGGAATTGGAGAACCCCTTCGTTGGGCTCTTCAAACGTGAACCTGAGTTGTTAGTTCAGCGCCGTCCTGTCGTGTTTGTTCCTTTACTCTTGTCCAAGTTTCTTTGCCGCTGTTTCTTCCCAAGATGGTTACATATGAAGTTTCGACACAAATTAATCTATTTAAAATAAAGTAACAGCCTCTCAAGAAACCTGCTATTTGTTCTATCAATGGCTTTGTATATCGGATACAGTGCACTTAGTTATAAATGTTTGAGGTATTATAGGATGTGAGAAAGACTCTAACATCAAGTTAACAAACAATAGGTGGTCCATGGCTCCTAAAAAAGAACTCCGCCTTCATCACGTGCTCGCTCTCTTCGCCGTATTTCGGGTGCGCCACGAAGTGTCATCAAATGCAGCATACTCTCGCTTAATATAGATTATCTACTACATTCATAATCTGTCACCGAGTACAGATAACAATATATGTGTTAATAATATTGGAAAATACCGAACACCAGTAGGTAAACCTTATCTCCACTGAAAGACCGCCCAGAGTCATGCTGAAGAAGAACCTCTCATCATTATGTTGATCCTATTGATCTGCCGGAACGGGTCAAAATTAGTTTGTGTAGCTCAAAAATTCGGTCATATTTTAATTACTTACAACTTGTAAGTAATTAATTAGGTAATGCGACTAATACGAACCTAGACAGAGCATATATAGCACCAAAATGGTTCACCGTTTAGTGGCCAATGTAGACCACGACAGTCGTATACAGACGTCTTGCATTCGAAATTTAGGGCAACACGGGTCATTGATTTGTATAATAAAACGCTAATACAGAAATATAAAAGCAGTAGTTATCACAATAATATATAATTTTCTAATATGTTATCATTTGTTTTAAACAACGTGTTTTATCGTACACATTGCTCAGATATTAGAGAGCCCCGCGTTCGAGAACTTAATACGGAATTCAAATGCTTCAGTATGGTGTACTATCCACCCTTAACGAACTTATTAAAGAGAATATTCACATAGAAAATATATATAAAAATGAAATAAAACAAATATAGTGTAGTGAAATACAGTGAAGACTCTGGACTTTAGAAATTACGTTTCTTTATTATATGTGTGTATTTTTCATTGGATTATATTTGTCATTTACTGGGTGTTATATATTTTGACTTGTGTATGTGCTGACAATTCTGTATCGGAGGAAGAAGCGTATCAAGCTACTTTGAGTAGCTTTTTGTCCTGTCTCCCTCGCCATTAATTTGAGTGAATAAAATTGAACTGAATTTGATTATTTAAGTAACATAGATCTAGCGCCGTTGCCACCGGGCATCCCACATGACGCTTGAAGCCAGCTGACGAGCGTCTGAATACATGTAACTGTCGGTGCTGAAACGTCCGAGTGCGATTGGCTTACAAGGCTTACAAAAACGGTTCGGATCATTAATCGCGTGCGCAGCCCCGAATTTTTCCCACCTGCCGTCGCGTGACCTGGGCCCGTTTGCTCGAAGCGCTAACCGCGGCTAAAGTTAGCGGCAGTACCTAGGAGAGGGATTTTGAAATCACGTGACTGGCTCGGTAGGTATGCGGGGAAACATGACTGTGCCCCGGTGAGTGAGCGCCGCTCGCTTTAAAACTAATATGTCGTTGTAGCTGCAATACCGGGCGCGTTAGTCAGCAACGAATGATGCAGGAGGCTTTCGCTTTGCCTTACCTCACTTAAATCGCAAAGCATGAGCAATGACCTCGCCGCATTTTTTCAGATAGTGTTTCGATTCCGCCCATTCCTAAGCCTAAATGAACGCAATAATTGTCGGCATGGCAACGTCTTTGGAAAGTGGATTGCCTTGGCTCAATCGGCCGGGTATTGATAGCACACAAAAGCAGACAGCGTCCCAATAGACCTTTTTCTAAATTTCCCAAGCACCGAGGTGCATGCTACGAGTGTAGTTACACGCGTTGCACGTGCTGGTGTCTGCAGTAGTAATTGTTCTAAAGCAAAAACTCGAAAACAAAATTATGTCTTGTACGCGGGTTCGTCAAAGCCTTATTATGATCATTTACTTCGAATCTTTTATAAGAGGAAGGCCAGCGCGCGCGGACCGTAGAATTACACTTCCAGCGTTCTCCTCGACGCTGTCTGCTTTTGTGTGCTATCAATACCCGGCCGATTGAGTCAAGGCAATTCGCTTTCCAAAGACGTTGCCATGCCGACAATTATTGCGTTCATTTAGGCTTAGTAATGGCCGGAATCAAAACACTATCTGAAAAAATGCGGCGAGGTCATTACTCATGCTTTGCGATTTAAGTGAGGTAAGGCAAGGCTAAAGCCTCCTGCACCATTCGTTGCTGACTAACGCGCTAGATATTACAGGTACAACGACATATTAGTTCCAAAGCGAGCGGCGCTCACTCAACGGGGAACCGCCATGTTTCTCCGCATCCCTACCGAGCCAGTCACGTGATTTAAAAGTCCCTCTCCTAGGTACTGCGGCTAACTCTAGCCGCGGTTAGCACTTCGAGCAAACGGGCCCCTGGTGTGGGAGCCTGGCTTGCCTCTTTGAACACATATGGCACATGTCGCCACAGAGGTCCCCCCTATACTTTGTTTCACCTTATGATGTACCGCAGAAAAGGCTACAAGCGCGAGCTTCTTGCTCAGGGCACATCTCGGCGGCACAAGCTCTCGTGCAGTATAGGGCAGGTGCCAATGCTATGAGCTCGCGCTTCTAGCCTCCGCTGCGGTACAACATAAGGTGAAACGGAGTATAGTGTCCTGGCTTTCGATGTGCGCAGTCAGGAGACGAACTTTTGAAATCGAAGATGTTGTTGCGGCAGATGAGTTAGTTGTTGAGCGGACAGCGGCCGTTTAGTTTGCTGCAATTGAAATGGACGTGAACATTTTCGATGCGGTGATGGCAAGATACTCGTTGCGCGTGAAAAGCATATACAGTCCGCTATTACAAGCTGTGGTTCTTCTAGTTAGATGGTGTTTTGTTATTCACTGGTATGTTGAACAGCAACTTGGGGCCCACGTTAGTTTTAATCTGTTGGACGGTATGTGCTTGAGACAACTGAGCTTCTCTGGTTGCCGAGTTTTCCGTGAGGAAATTAGTAGCTGTGTCGATGTAGGCAGGTTTTGTTCTGTCGAGCGTGACAACCTGCTCGCGGCCTTTGGCGTCAAGTGTCATCGTCATTGGTGAATGCTGAAGAACCTTAGAGGTCCATCGTACGCCGGATTAAGTGTCTTCTTGACTAGTTCACGGCGTACAAAAGCATGAGTACATGTCTCCAATTCTTGACACCTGAAAAGTTGACGGCGAGTCGGGTGCAGGGGACAGGTCGGCTAGATATATTGGAAAAAATTGCGCAATCGATTTACGTATATGGATGGGAAAGAGGTGACATCGTGGTCATGTGGCGTGAAAACCTCCCCTGGGAGCCTGTGTGTGGTACCGTACACGAGCTCGGATGATGTAAACCCGAGATCCTCCTTGAACTCACATCTTATACTTAGAAGAACCAGAGCAGATGTTAAAGCCAATTTGTGCGATCCTGTTAAGCTATGAGGGAGGCCTTTAGCTGTCTATGGAATCGCTGCACCATGCCGTTGGCGGAAGGGTGGTATGCCCTTGTCAGAATGTGTCGTGCTCCAAAAAGCTGCGTCAGTGCTGTGAATAGTGCACTCTCAAATTGCCGTCCACTTTCAGTGGTGATGCTCAACGGACAATTGTAGCGGGAAGCCCAGCGCATCACAAATGCCTCAGCTACGGTTTCCGCTGTGATATCGGAGAGTGGTGTTGCCTCCGGCCATCGTGCTGTTTATGTCGAAGCAAGTGGCTATGGACCGGAAACCTTGGCATGGTGGCAGCGGTCCAACCAGGTCCAAGTGAATATGGTTGAATCTTGCCTCCAGGAGCCGGAAGTTAACCAAAGGGGTAACAGTATGTCTGGTGACCTTGGAGCGCTGACACTCGATATAATTTTCGGTCCACCGACGTACATCAGCATTTATACTCGGCCATACATAACGAGCGTGGGTCAGTCGTTGTGCGCAGTGGATTCCAGGATGGCTGGCACAGTGTATGGCCTCAAATACTGGTTTCCGGAATGACAGAGGTACGGAGGTGTGTGGAGCGGCAGTTGAGACATTGCAGGTGATTGTCGATGACTCGAGTGGCAATTAAATGTCTTTTAGTTCCAGTGACGACCAAAAGGTCAGGGTTATCCCGTTATGTTTGTGCAATCGCTTAAAAATCCACTGTGACAGGCTGAATGGAAAAGGCTTCCACTCGCGAAAGAGCATCAGAAGCGGAATTTTCTTATCCTTGCACGTGCCGAGTGTCAACAGTAAACTCGGAGATGAAACCAAGTTGTTGTGTTTCACGAGCAGAGTAGTTTCTGTGGTTGCCTTTGAATGCGAGCGTTAGAGGCTTAGGATGTGTCTGTAAGTAAATCATGCTGTCTTCCAGGAGGTGACGAAACTGTTTTACACCGAGGAAGATTGCCAGCAGCTCTCGTCCGAAAGTGGTGTACTTCGATTCGGCTGGTTTAAATTTTTGGGAGCATAAACCAAGTGGGCGCCATTCCCCACCGATGTGTTGTTGCAGGACGGCACCGACGGCGACATTTGAGGCATCCGTCATTAGTCGAATAGGGGTGTTCGTTTGTGGGTCGACGAGGAGGGTTGAGTCGGCCAGGGCTTTCTACGCAGTAGAGAAAGCAGAAGCTGCTCGAACTGTCCAGTCAACGGCTGAGTTGAGACCTTTCTTTGTTCTGAGGAGTTGCAGAATACGGGCGCAGTCCGAAATAAAACGTCGGTGGAAGTTGAGGACGCCAAGGAACTTGCGTAGCTTGCGCAGTGACGTAGGTTGAGGAACATCACGCACCGCTTGAACCTTGTCCTCCAATGGCGTGACACCGACGGCCATGACATGATGACTAAGAAAGTCGACTTCTAGGAGTCTGAATGTGCACTTGGTTAGATTGACGATTAGGCTGAAGCACTGAAGGCAGTCAAAAGGTAATCCAATATGTTGTTCGTGTTCGCCCATCGAAGTACTCGCGACGAGCAGATCGTCGAGGTAGGCGAACATGAGGTCCTGGCCCCGCGTCACTTTGATGATAAAACATTAAAAGGTTTATGCTGGGCTGTGCAACTCGAATGGCATGCGTACATACCGTAAAATCCTGAGAGACACCCCACCCCCTAAAGATAGCCCACCCATTTTTTTGGCTTCATTTTCTATATTTTCTAAACACCGAAATATAGCCCACTCCTAGTGATAGTAGTGTTAGGATCAATGATGGCCTCTGCGAAAATGTGGCTAGTTACTTATGGCGGGATATAAGCGAACGTTGTTGACGGGGAAGTACACACATCTTTGCTTCGTTGCCCCTCGCCACCATAACAAGCTTGGAAGGGACACGACCTAGAAATAGCAATTATTTAAAGCTTTTCTTGATTGTACATCGAAAGTTAGCCCACTCCATATTTTCACCCGATTTGTTCTTGATGTTAGGTAGGCAATCTCTCGGGATCTTATGGTACTCGAACAGCCCAAAAGAAGGGGAAACGGCCGTCTTTGAGATGTCTGAAGGTTCATCTGGTATCTGGTGATATACCTTGATCAGATCTATATTGCTGTCGGCAGACTTTCAGCAAAATTTGTTAAATCCTGGATATGTGGAACTAGATACCGGTCAGGCACAGTGTGTGCGTTGAGCGCGCGATAATCCCCACAGAGTCGCCAGTCGCCAGCAGTCACTTTGGGTACTAGGTGTAGAGGGGACGTCCAATTGCTTGCAGAAGGGCGGATTATGTCAAGCTGCAGCATGTGATCGAACTCCTGGCGGGCGACAGCAAGACGCTCCGTTGATAGGCGACGTGGTCTTGCGAAAACAGGAGACCCATTGGCCACGATATTGTGCGTGACAGCGTGCTTGACAAGTTGCTCCAACTTTATCCACTTTGTGATGTCGGGGTACTTTAGCAGCGACTCCTCAAATGCGGAAGTTGCAGGCGCTTGGCGAACCTCTGGCACTCTCCATGGAGAAGTAATGGCATGAATGGATAGCCGGGTCGTTGCATCCACGGGGCGGTGAGAATTCATATCGACGCTAAGGTTAAATTGGCTAAGGAAGTAGGCTTCCGAAATCGCCATTTGAATGTTCGCTACAACAAAAATTCATCGAAATGTACGACGTAGTTTCAAGTCGATGGTAAGCGAGCATTGGCCATGTGTAGAAATAGATGAACTACTGGCCGCCCGAAGACGCGATGTTTTGGCGAGTTGACGTTTCCCTGGGCCCTTTTGCTCATCTCGCGGCCGCGGCCCCTGTTGTGGCCAAGAGGGATTTTTATGCCACGTGACCAGCTCTATGGGCACAGAGGAGTTCTTAGCGCCCGTGCCTAATGGCAGAAAAATTCGTGTCGCTCCGAGCACAAAAGTTCAATTTCGCTCGCAGAAATTGACCGCAGAAGCTTTCAACTCGAGTCTAATTAACCACCCGCTTAGGCTTTAGCAGCGGTTGGTAAAGTTATGTCCAGGGAAGGTGAATATGGGCCGAAATAAAAGAGAAATCGCTCGAGATAAAAGCGGTGTTAGTATGTTCATAGAGGGTGTGTCACGAAAGGTGGCCAAATTTGATATTGCGAAAACTACACATCGCACTATAAAAAAAAAAAAAAGCTTTGTGTCGTTTTGGTCCCAGGCCAGGGGCCCATTTAGGAAAATTAATAAAGTTCGGGATAATAAAATTGCTAATTATTTTTTATAATTAATTTTTAAATATCAAGTTTAAGGACATGCTTTCATTTGGAAACTTGCCGAGCATCATAGGAAAACACTAAATGCAAAAAACGAAGTGCGATAGAAGGCACGCGCTACTTTTTAAACTTTGCTGATAAACAACACAACTTCGACGGGTTTTTAAGTTTCGGTTTGCAATCAGAGTGCTTCTCGGCATCGACGGTACCACGCCAGGTGGAGAGATAGTGCAACCAACATCTGCTTCGCTGTCCTCGCGCAACGCAACAGAGGCAGGTCACACTACTTCTCCACGGGGCGCGGTGCCGTCAGTGCCGAGAAGCGCTCCGATTGCAAACCGAAACTTAAAAACCCGTCGAAGCTGTGCGGTTTTTCAGAAAGCTGTAAAATGCAGCGCGTGCCTTCTATTGCACTCCAATTTTTTATTTAGTGTTTTTCAATGATGCTAACAAAGTTTCCAAATGAAACCATGTCCTTGAACTCAATATTTAAAAAAAATTAATTACGCCAATATAATTAACAACTTTATTATCCCGAACTTTAATCATTTTCCTAAATAGGCCCCTCGCCTAGGACCGAACGACACAAGCCTTTTTTTTATGCGTTACGCAGTTTTCGCCATATAGAATTTGTCCACCTTTCGTGAAACACCCTGTATATCTGACGCAGCGACCCGACTTAGTTTGTTTGCTGTAGTCAAGAGGTAAGAGAGCCGGCGCTTGTCGTCCCGTTGTGACAGTTCCGGATTCAGATCGCGCCATAATTTTTTTTATAAATTTATATTCTGAGCTTTTGTCTCACCTTTCACCTGTGACCCTTTTTACAATTCGTACTTGCTATGTCTGAGTTCTTGTATCTTGCTCAACATCTATTTTAATAGTTAGTTTCCTTAAATGCAGCGAATGTATTTTTGCGTTCCAAAACATCTGGCTACTCTATGTGTTGCGAGGTTTCGCTATTTTCGCTTCTGCAGAACCTGCATTTCTTTAAATCGTTTCTTGACCGATTTTTAAACCATTCCACCGACATACCCGCCGACCGACCGAAAGACTGACTACGACTGATTTGCGGACTTATCAACACTCTCCGTCAGTGTATGCCAACCTAGAGACAAGTCATGTGGGTCGAGACGCCTTGCTCGGCGAGAAGGCATGTATCGGCAGTATGGTATTCTGATGCTAGGTAGAACTCTTCATAATAAGGGTGTAGTCTTGCACCCTTTTGTACCATATAATGCACCCTAAAACTTTAGTTCAACGTGCAGCGCACTGACGTCAAGCAGACTGCCCCAACTTTTAGGAGGGGCTTGATAACGGTGCGATATAACTTATTAAACTGCTAAAGTACGTATAAAAAACGACAAAAAACACTGAGGTTTTGCAGTATGGCCAATAAAACGCCGATTACTTTTTTTAGTCAGTAACAAGTACACTAGGTATTTTTAAATTACACGAGTACACTTAAGACTGCTTACGTGTAGAAAGGCGAAAGCATTCTAGTCCCGCGGAAGAAATGTTTTAGAGTAACGTTAATACAGGTATTAAAATTTAGGACGACGTATAGGAGGACGTCAAGGAAAACGTTCTAGAGATCGACGCCAAGTACGGCGTCTAGGACGACCTCTAGGACGACGTCGTGGACGACGTCAAGGATGGCGTCTAGGACGACCTTTCGAACGACCTGTCAGACGACGTCGAGGACGATGTCTAGGACGACCTCTAGGACGACCTTAAGGACGACGCTTAGGATGACGTCGACAACGACGCCTAGAGAACGACGTCTACGACGACCTCTAGGACGACCTTAAGAACGACGTCGAGAACAATGCCTAGAGGACGACATCTAGGACGACGTCAAGAACGACGCCTAGAGGAGGTATCGCAGTAGGGTGAAGACTTGGGTGAGTTGGTTTTGCGTATTGAAGAATTAAAACAGCGCGAACAAGACGAAGGACAAGGCAGTGAGTATAGACAGCAAACAACGAGGGGGATTGCCGAGGCGTACCACATATCTCGACGTGGAAAAGGTGTGTAAGTGCGCCCTCGATCGCTCTGTTTGATAAAGAACTGGCGTTCCTGGGGGTACGTGTATGACCGGCGTAGTGCATGACAAGGTGATAAGGATTGCGTCCTATTTATTCACGGCGATTTTTATGTTTTGTCTCCAATAAACATTTGTTGAGAGTCTACGTCTCCTCTTGTCCTTTGTCTTGTTCGCGCGGTTTTAATTCTTCAGTATGCCTAGAGGAGGACCCTTAAGCTGTGGCGTGTTTGCGTGGGTGGCTACGTTTGCCTGTGGAAGCCGCCGTAGATGTAGACGCTGCTGCCGGTGTTGAGGCTGTATATGTAGACGCGGTCGCCTCACAGTCGATTGCACGAAGAACACAACGAG
>JABSTQ010004782.1:0-46206 GCA_013358835.2 Ixodes persulcatus
CTTAATTTCTTTTTTTTATTTGGGAAAGGGGGTGGTGAGGGGTTTGACGTAATTATATGTTGTTCAAGATATTTAGGGAAGAGCTCATAACGGTAATATTTTGCAGGTTACGGCAGCGTGAAAGATCGTTGGCTCGCGAACTACGAAATGGAAAACATCTCGGATGTGATTGATGACGTATGGAAAGAGGTGGCGCCACTCTACAAGAAACTTCACGCCTTCGTGAGGATGAAACTGAAGGCAATCTACAAAGACAAACTGCCTACAGACGGCACTATTCCAGCACACCTGCTTGGTAGGATACTTCGCTCTTTTTTCGAAGTATTGTAAAGAAACCTCAGATGTCTGTGCGAACTCATTTCTCATTGTCGAGTGGGCTTTAAACGATTGAAATATTATTTATTTCCCCGTCACTCCTCTTTACATTTTTTTTTTTGCTATCTTTTGTGACTTATTTTTCTAGATCTCGTTGCTTTATATTTTGCCACTTTGAATTCCTCGCTTTTATCTCAAATTGAGAATGCTAAGACCAAGACGTCTTCACATAATACCAGCTTTGGGTAAAAAGACGAGTTAAATGTTCATTAAGTGAAGTATAAATCGACTAGTTGAATTTGATCGTCACGTAAAGTAGAAAATATTTTCGATGAAACGTTGAAAACCACTTTTTGTTCGGCGCGGCAGTCTTGTGGATTTATCGGGCGATGCGCCCACATCGGTGATAACTCCACGAACACGCCGCCCCAAAAAGGTAATAAATTAAATGTTTAAATATATTTTTATTAACATACCCGTCTGTGTGCTTGAGAGAGCCTGCTGATGTTCTGTAAACTTCAGTCACTTTGCAACGCGATTCAATATCTTAGGAAGCTTCAGGTGAATGTGCCGAATAAATAAGAGGAATGATCTACTTGCGCGGACCCCGCGAGAAAAAAAAAAAAAAAAGATAGGACAGAGTTACTCCTGCTTCTGTTGTCAAAAAGCAGTAGCGTGAACTTAGTTTGAAATGTTGACTAGACTGAGCACGTTCGTGGTCCCTGGCACGCTTGAAAACTTCGGCGTAGCTGCGCCTAAATCGTCCATTTCAATTGTTAACTTACACAATCATTTTAGAATTCTTTATGGATATCGTAAGTATTATTGCTCACACATCACGCTCGAAACACCGGCTCGCACTGGTACGAACTTCTAAATAACCGCTATTCCAGTCGGATAAAACCTTTCATTTTTTATTGTCATTTTAAAACCTTTTTCTTTTTCACGATTTTTATAGCGCCGAGAAAGTGAGGGAGAGGAGGAGACGAGAGCGCGCTTGGACGTCAGAACACCGAGCTCTGGATCGAATGGTTAGTGGGTAGACCGAAAGCTAGCTGCCTTTTGTCTCTACTGCTCCTGTCGAACGCGTTCGAAATTGAGACCCAAACGCCGGACGCCTGCGTTCCGCCTATAAAGCGTTCGATGAGCGCAGTGGAGACAAAGGCTGCTATCTTTAGATCAACCGACTAACCATGGCACGTAGCCAGGGGGGGCACCCATGGAGCCCGGCCCCCCCTCCTCCTCTCCCCCCTCCCCCTCATACAGGATTTTGTCATGGGAGGGCCCCCCCCCCCCCCCCCCCTTAAGCAAAATCCTGGTCACGTGCCTGCCACTAACCATTCCAACAAGAGCTCGGCGTTCTGGTGTCCTCGCGCGCTCACGTCTCCACCCGTACCTCACTTCCTCGGCGAATCGATTGCGTATAAAAAAAAAATGCATCTGGCAGGTGTCTCGGTAGTTTCGTAGCAGACCTCCCTTCACAAATAAAACTAGGGAGACGTTATATTTGTTTGTTTTCTTGTTTCGTTGGTAGGAAACATGTGGGCACAATCATGGGATAATCTTTACGCGAAGCTCAGCAGCGGATCTCCGTTGGATGTGTCTGAAGAACTCGTTAAGCAGGTGAAAAAGTTATTTTTCTGTATCCTCTTAATATCCAATTATAGGTATTTTTTGTGTGCTTCGTAATACGCATTCTTTGAATGCTTCGTGTTTTCTGTTCATTACTTGCATCGACTTGTGAGATTAAAGGTGCGAAATAAGCACTCCAGAAACTTGCAGTCTCACCACACACTCGTAGGAAAGGCGTGAATGTGGCATGCAATGACACAATTTTTTACTCCAAATCGAGAATACTCTCTATTCTCGATTTGGAACGTTATGCGTCCGCTTCATGCCGCCAACCCGTCTCTAGAGAAAAGAGGTGGACGCCTGTTTCACGACATTGACTTTATCAATGGGCGGAAAGTGGAAAGCTTGCTGAGAATAGACTTTTCTGATCGACACTCGGAACCCCCCCTAGAGAAAGCGACCATGTGATCTGCTGCCGATTATACGCAGCCAGTGTTCGTTATAGCCACGTTCTGGGGTATGGTAAAGCATTAGACGCATGTTCAGCGCTACTCAATGTAAGAATTCGGCACTTCCCGCTATTACATCTATTATACACGGGCCATTACCCGAATGTTCGTCGAGGCATTGATTGTCACGAGTCCAAGTCGAAGGATCACGCTGTGCATCGAGTTCACTTTATGAGCACGACTATTGTTATCAAGGCGGAAATACTCAACAGTGCGGCAACGTGGCGATCTCCACACTACATCATCAAGCCTAGCGGAAGAGAGACTAAACAAAAAGTCCACACTAATCCTTCAAATTTTACCGCAAATTGAAATCTTCTGAGTCAGTGGTGTTGCGAGCAAGCTTGCTTGGGTCACACTAGTGCTAGTGTGGCTTTGTAAATTAAGAGACATTTCAACCAAATGTCGTTGCACGGCCACAAAAAGAAACCCTGAAATCCAACAGCGAGCAAGCCACGCGAAAGAAGAAAGGAAGGCGCGCTTTGTTGTCATTAATTATATATATATAGGTAGCTTCCGTTTCTATCATAAATTTTCTAAAATTGTTCACTTGGAGTAGCATTTTGTTTTCTTTTTTACAAAAAACATCTCATTTGTTTGGTGAGGCGATTACGTTTTATCGGAACATTTGTATTCTTCTTAGAATATTTATATACCAGGACGAGGGTTTAATTCGTTTTGGCAATATAATCTGAACACGTCACCCTATGGCTGCATTTAGAATTGGTCCGATTTTACTATATATTTACCGAATATCATAATCAGCGTGGGAAAAAATATATTATGACTATTTTTAATAAATAAAGCAGTCGCAAATCACGTAGATCCGAGAACCAATTGACGGACCTTGCCGCTCTTAGTCCAAAGAAATTTCCACTAAACAAAACAGAAGCCACCTTTTTCTTTTTTTTTTTTAAGTGCTCCTATGTTGGAGGAGGAACACCATGAATCGCTTTAGTCTGAACTCTTCAATAGCGAATATAAGTCGCGTTAAAAGCTCTTTCAAAATAACGCTCAGGCTTCTCCTACGTGGCGCGGTCAGTGCTCCGCCGACATAGCGATTCATGTCACCACCGTGCGGCCAAAGTTCTCAACTTTCACAAGTGTGGATATCTCGGCGACATCAGCTGTGAGCGCACGTTAAGGAGCGTTGATGTTGACGACGAAAGCGTCTTTCCCACGAAGCCGCGTTATTTATTTTAAATGCTGGTTGATTTATATCCTTTTCTGAAAGGTGGCATTGTTTCACGAGCGTGGAAATGTAACAATGCGAGAAATACAAAGTTGAATCATTCTATATAACCGCTACTCGGTTGTAGAATCGCAGGTTTTAGTCATCTCTCTTTCTCGTGAAGAGATCATGAGTCACATTTGTCCAGGTCTTTCTGTTATTGTCGTTTCAGTTACTGTCACGCAACCGACACTTATGTATGAACCCTGGCGTCATGCCTCGTTCACACTTTTATGTCCCCTGGCGGACGCGCGCGGAAGCTGATGTCGGGCTTCAAAGCCCGCTCGCCACCGGCGGAATATTCGGCCGTGAGAGCAATAGGTCCGGGGCCGATTTTTTACGAAACGTGTGCAATGTTGCGCTTAGGACCTTGTTGGGTTTGCCAATTTCCACCGCTGCACCAATTGCCCCGAAAGCGAACCCGAATACCCGACGGCGGATCTACTATTACCGAGCGCGAGCCGACGGGCGACGTAAGCTCGATCTAAATTCACAAGCTGCATTCGGCCACAACGGCCTCGGCATCACTGGAGCAGAATAAATGCGAATAAATTAGTAAAGTTTTTTTTTTTTTTTTCGAAGAAGCAAGAAAATCTAGGTTGCTCTTCTTGTTGAATTTTTGCAGAAATATTCACTTCTTTATACTCGTCGCTCTCATGGTGTATGTGTGTATGTGTATGCGTGCGTGCGTGCGTGTATGTGTGTGAGGGGGGCGGGGCTTGTTATTTGGCGTTCTTATTGGATAATGCTGCATTACCACTGATTGCGGAGCAATGATAAGTAGCGCGGGGCTCTCCACGCTCTAAGTTTCATAAGATGTGAAGGGCTATGGGGCGCTCTAAATGTTTGCGCATCCAGAGACACAGTTGTTGTCTTTTGCTCCTCCTTTCCAGAATTGGACAGTGCTTAAAATGTGGAAAGCGGCTGAAGATTTCTTTGTAAGCATGGGATTGCCAAACATGACAAACACCTTTTGGAACAAGTCTGTAATGACCAAACCAACAGACCGGGCCATCATGTGCCATGCGACGGCGTGGGATTTTTTCAGCCATAACGATTTCAGGTATCATATATAATCATGTTGAATTAACCTGAGACTGGGGTAGAGAAGAAACATCAAAACGTAGAAGGGACAGAAAATAGACAGGACGACGTGTCCTGTCTATTTTTTGTCCCGTCTACGTTTTGAGACGTCGTCCTGTCTATTTTCTGTCCCTTCTACGTTTTATGTTTCTCTCTACCCCAGTCTCAGGTTAATTCAACATGGTTAATATTCACCAGCTCGCCTGCACCTTTACGATTTTTTTATGATCATATATAATGTTTCATTTGGAGGAAATATGCGTTATTACTGCGATTAAACCCGGCAAGGTGGTCTTATGTAGGAAATATTTTTGGGCCTATATATTTTCGTCGCAATTATTTAGGCACCGAGACTCATCACCAACTTCCGACGAGAACGCCACTGGTTACCGTTAGAGTACATGATCGATCGATCACGCCGACCAATGGGAGTGAAGCATCACCCGCGAGAAAGTCCAGCTGAGGCGGTGACATTACAATGGCTAAAAATGGGGTATTGTAACAGCAATAAAAATTAGTCTGCCATATTTCTACAATTGTTTCTGCAACGTTTTTTTTTTTTTTTAGTAACGCTAAAAAGTGCCAACTTCTCCCCTATAACGTATTTACATTAAAATTGGCACCATTAGTTTTTGTATGGTATAGGTTTCAGATTTTTAAATAACTAAGAGCTCAAATGCCCATTACAATAAGGGTGCGCCTTGATACCATGGTGGCTATTTTTTTACCAACCCAGGCACGTTTGGGACATGCGTCCTTTGTAGTATCCGCTTACAGAAAAGCTTAATATGGTCAAACATTCGCAGCGACACTTACCTCAAATGTATTATAATAATGCAGTATTTAAGAAGTGATGGTCTAGATTTGTTTAAAAAACTTTCATCTTTAGTTTTGTGGATTGAAGGAAATATATTGTTAATTAATTACCATCAACCGCCTCTACAACATCACCATGCATACGCAGAGCACCGCCGTATGGTAAACGTAGTAGCAGACGTTGACATAATCTGTATGTGTAGAAAGTCGTCTCGACGGTGCAAAGATCAAAACGTCTCAACACTGCACTCTAAATCATGAGGTTCTGCGACTGAGTATACAAGGTGTTTGATTTTAATTCGAACGGATTTTTTCAAAGGGTGAGAGTTAGACGAGTGCCGTTTTCTACGTGTACTTATTTATCAGACTCGGCGGACATTAGATGAAACGATAGTTCTGATGGTTCTCTCTTGAAAGCCCGTCTGTGGGTCCCACCTGGAATGGACCTTTTTCCACTAAAGAGTGCCTCCTGGCGGTTTCGCCGCCTACTACAAATGGAGGGCAACCGGACTCGCCTTCGTTCGTAGGAACAGATTAGTGTCGCAACAGAAGAGTGCCCTCCAAGGATGGCGAAAGGGCGGTCAAGGTCAAGGGGGAAGGGGTGTGCGCGTGCGCAGACGCTTAGTGGAAAATGGTCCAGTCTAAAAGGTATCCACGTACCCTTCAAACATTTTTGAGGATTGAGATGTCCAACGAAGTTTTCTAAGAAACCTGACCGACCCTTCAAGAATTTCTGAATTGTGTGAGAGGTCCGTTAATGTTTTCTTAGGGGCCGCGAGGTCTGTGACAATCTTTTTCCGGGAAAGCACGTGACCTATCAAAATTGCTTTAATGGTTCAGTGGGAGAAGTCACGTGACCCTTCACAATATATGCGTCGAGGAAACCGTTTGGTTATCTTGTATCGGGCGGCCGCAACGAAGGGTCGCTTAGTGTCGGTTTCCCGTCCCAATCGTAGGTTTATCTCCTAAAGCAGCTCAGAGTGTAGATAAAAGAGGTCTTTCAGTGCCCTGTGTCCTGCGCCTAATAGTCCGCCCGGCTTCAAAAGCTCGTCCGGCGACCGGAAAACACACCGTGGCCGCCACCGCGATGGCACCATGGACGACACCATTTTCGTGCTCAGGATTTCGTCAACGGCGGCGGATGTTGGTTTCGCTTTTGTGGTTTCCGCTAAACGTGTTACTGACAGTGCGTGCGCGCGTGCGTGCGTGCGTGCGTGCGTGCGTGCGTGCGTGCGTGCGTGCGTGCGTGCGTGCGTGCGTGCGTGCGTGCGTGCGTATGCGTGCGTGTGGGGGGTCTACCCGCTCGGTTTTAAGAGTTCAACTATCCATACATCATAGGAATTTACCCAGCGGAATTGTGAGTACCTCAAATGATATTATTGGCGATAAGGAACTCAGTTGCCGCTAATTCGCCTGGTCGCTCTCTTTAGAGTTGCTTCCACCCGGGTTCGACAACGGTTGGTTCTTATCGCCTTGCAAAGTTTCAACATGCATGTAAAACTCAATGTGTAAAATAAACTCCACATGACGTGTTAAACAACTGAAGTTTCGGTATGGGGGTCACAGTTATTTGGGCCTTGATAGGTTGAGCTGAGGGGATCTGAAAGCTAGAAAGGTCTGAAGGATTGAGGGGTCTGAATCGCTGAAGGATGTGAAGGGTCTTAAGGGCTAAATAAAGTGTCTGAAAAGCTCAAGGGGTGAAGGGATGAAGGAATTGATGGTCTGGAGAGTTTGAAGGGCTAAAAGGTTTCTATAAGACATCAGGGCTGATGGGTTATTTTCAATAGACGAAGTTCTCTAATTAAGTAAAATTGCTTCATTCACTTTTTAAATATTGGTCTTGGAACTCACGTTGCAATTGCAGTATTGAGGGCAATTACTAATAGAGGACCAGGCCAATTTCAAGGATTTGCAAGAAATATAATATAATAGTTGCTCAGATATTACTAGATCAATTTTTACGTTTCTTTACCCTATTTAGGAATTGCACACAAAACAAACGCCACAACCGTTGCCCACAATGACGCTTGGAAAGATGTCGTAATCGTTTCAATCATGTCGCGACTAGCTCTGGAGCGTGTCCTTGGTGGGTGCGCTACTACGCAAATGACGACGTGACTGAAGCAACTGCGTCATTCTTCTAAGCACCATTGTGGGCAGGGCTTGTGGCGCTCTTTTTGCGCGCAGTTTTTGAATCGTGTGAAAAAACACGCGTATTAATCGATTAATGTTTAAAAAGAACTGTCACTTTCTTGCAAATTCTTTAAATTGATCTGACCTCCAATAGAAATGGCAGTCAATACCGCAATTACAATACACCTAAAAACAATAACTAAAGCATAGTTACCACAGTATAATTAATTAGCCAACCAACCATGACGTTTACCCCTCATTCAATATCCGCCAAGCCTGATAAATGCGTGGCGAAGACAATACTCGTTTAAAGGGACACTGACACCCCCCCCCCCCCCCCCCATTTTTTTTTCCTTTTTTGTCAGGCGATTTATTATGGTGTCGGAATGCTACCCAATTAATATTTTGCTACAGAGTCACGTATTTTTTTAATAAAGCCAAAAAACGCAACTGCGCGAAACCGAAACCGAAACGGAGAGGTGGAGAGGATAGCGTGAGTGGCGGAAGACACGTGGCTACACCCGACCGTGCGGGGTTTTTTTTTGGTTTTTTTTTCTCCTCTTTCCGCACGAAGCAGACGAAATGCGTCCGTTCGCCGTGGTATTCCATTGCAGTTATGTTTGTTCCGCTCGCTGTTTTGTACTTCAAGATGAGTTGTTTTGTACATTTAAGTGTTGGCAATTAGTAGTGAGTGCCCGAGTGCCGTGGTGAAGTCCCGTGATCAGTTCCGAAAAGAATACTCGAGTCCCAAGATGTTGCGTGAAGAGTTGCCTCACATGTCCTGCATCTGAAAGTGGCCAGAGTGCACAAGTTTCCGAAAGATCAACGGGTCGGGATCAATGGCTGGCTGCAATTTCTGTAGAACCATTACACGAAGCTCGGAAAGCGGACGCTACCCGATTCATATGCTCCTTGCATTTTGTGGAAAGTGATATACACTGAGTTCGCAGGTGTCAAAAATGGAATCCATACCATTTAGTTCAGCGACGTATCGTCTACAACAATTTTTTTTTTCTGTGATGATTGTAAAAAAAGAAATGTAAACATCGCAAAATGCTTGACAAAAAAAAAATAAAAAAATAAAAGGTACACCCACACCAGAAATCGAACCCGTGCCCTCTGCGTGTGAAGCGGACGTCTTTCCACTGAGCTACTGAAGGAACTCCCTCATGCGTAGTTATGCAGCGAGTAGACTGTATGTCGGAAGTTTGCTGCCGATTTCCCTTCAACACATGCACTCCCGGCTTGAAGACGAGCAGCACCACGCATACGGCACATTCGCACCTCGTAAAGTAACCGCACGCGTGCGTATTCAACTCGAAGTACGCACTTCGTGCTTGACGTTTGAGCGAGCGATATCTTCAGCCAGGAGAAGGGACGACGGCTCGGCGCCGTCTTCGTGCAATCGGCTTGCTGGTCGGGCGTGTCGTACGGGATGAGTATCAGTTCTTTTGATTGGTCCGAAATTTCTCTTTCGAAGAAAGACAGAATTCGCCAGTACCGTGAACGACAGTTCTAAAGTAGAGGTCCAACGCCCGTCGTCCGCTGCCATCCGCTAGACCCACGATACGCAAAACGACGCCATGTTGAGAATTATGCAGTGAACGCACAGAAAGCTTCCGGTTGCCTGTGCTACCCTTTTTTTCAATCAACGTATTTGCAGCTTTTTTGAAGCCACAAAAAATGGGTTTCATATTTTTTTCTATTTTTAATATTGACTGTGCGCCTTCAATGACCCACGACTTTGATTAAATTTGGTGGTCGCATCGATACCTTAGAAAACGGCCCGTGACCACGGAAAAGAGAGTGAGCGAGACTCGAACCGGCCAGTTCTTGATCGGCGATTTTCGGGGGGAAAGAAACCGAATTTCGAGCCGCAAATTGTGTTCTGGGTAGTTGGGCTCTCATATGTCACGTACAACTAAAAACTTCGGCGAGCATAAATACCCTGTCAGTGTCCCTTTAAGTCTCTCCCCCTTTTTTGAGTAAATATGTTCGAATTAAGATCAAACACCTTTTATATTTGTTTAATTGTGAGTTAGTTCTTTTGTACATTGTTTTGATTATGCTGCCATGGATATCGTACCGGCGGTGCTAACTTTTTTTACGAAGTATGCACGGAAGGACGTGAACATTTCTGGGAAGTAGAAAATAAATAAATGAGCGCTATAAAAAGACAAAAAAGGCGAGTAGAAGGCACATGCGAACACAGCCCTGACTACCGACTGTCCTTTTGGTACAGAATAAAATACATTGGCATTAAATATGACGAAAGAAAAAAAACAGTGGCATTAAATATGACGAAACGGAAATCCGTTATAAAACGCGACGGTCATTAAAGTCAGTACTATCTAGTTCTTTTAGCGCTGTTCATGTCGTATGACGTCCGGGACTTAGTTGAAGGCACAATCTAGGCAGATGCGTACTACACACTGATGCACTGCAACTCAAAGAAACGACGTCGTATGTAGAATTGTGTTCTATAAAGAACGCAGCGGTCGTTAAATCTACTTTTAAGGCTCTGTTATACTCCGAAGTTCAAGTACAACGAACGCGGCGTAGCGCAAAACGCGCGCCTTCCATTGGCCAGCAACCAGGAACTCGACATCTGCGACCAATCAGCAGCTGTGCGCGCTGCGCTACGTCACTTTTGCAACGCTAGACGCAGGAGTATAAAGGGCAATACAGACACTTCGTTGACACCGACCGAAGGCGGGGGTTCTATGGCAACGGCTGCGTCGGCTCCAACAAGGTCGAGGGGCTTCGAGCGATAAACTGGTGTCCCGTTCACCAAAAAAAAGTGACCCCCCTACCCCCTTGGCTGCCGCCATTTTGCAATTTTGACTACTAGACACCTGACCGTACCAAATCCTGAGGGTTTTAAGCAATATCAAGCAGACATTCTTATTGCGATCACTGTAAAAAAACATAATAAACTATTTTGAATACTGTTCGGCCCCGAAATCAGTGTGTAGCTTCGATAAAGACCAAAAATACACCACAATGACTGACGGCAAAACACATTTAGGATTGAGAACAAACGAAAAATAACGTATCTCGCCGGTACTGTTATAGATATCAATAGGCAATTATCTGTACGCGGTACTTCGTTAAAATCTAGAGGTAAAGCTACAAGGACACATGTCTAGTGGACAAAAACGTGCATCATGGCGGCAGCCGGGGGGTGATCCCTTTCAGCTGCCTGTTATCGCTCTAAGCCCCTTTACCTCGTCGGTCGGCTCCAGCGCAGCAGTTGCCATAGCAACCTTAGTATTCGGTTTGACTCACGGCAGGTGTGTGAATCGCCCTTTCCAGAGCGTTTGTCCTTCAATGCACGCGACGCCGTATCAGTGCAATACCACCTAGAAGACAAGGTCTGTGCCTTTCTCCCAAAACGTCCTCATTGGCGGATCCACGCATCGCCGCCCACCTTGTGTCAACGTCGCCGCCAGTGCGTCTTGCACCGTTCCACAACGAGCGTGACGCTAGCAGGCGGCAACGCGAAAACGAACGCGTCTGCCGCTTTGTGGCGATTCTCGTCGAGCTTCAACGTGCTTGCCGCTTCGGGCAAGTCGGGAATACACTAACGGTGGTGTCGTGCACAGGATCTGTCTTCTATGTAGTATTGGTCAGCGTCGCTATGTCCCCTCTCAGTACCGTTTCTTTCTTTTTTTTTCCTGATATTTTTTAAGCTCTTTCAGCTGGCGGAGTCTTCTCGAAGTATAGCGGAGTCTTCTCTACTGCCTTTGCTATTTTTATTTTTTTGCAATTCCTTTGTGTGGCCGGCAAAGCTCGTGGCGCAGGCGTTTGGCAGCCGGCCAATTAGGCCGCCAGCTGTCTTCGACCTTGCACACCTCACTCACTTTTTTCAAGGGAAATCAAAATTAGGTTTAGTAAGAGTTCAATTCTGCACTAAAATCTATCCCCGCACTAACGTACGAACAATGCTTGGATTAAACTTGCTCCTATCTGGGGCACGTAGCGATTACGAGCCTCACTATGACAAATAAACCTTTGCTGGTCGTTAAGTGAACCCATTCAGATGGACCAAATGAAAATATCATTGGCGAGACTGATAGTTGTGCTTTAAGATAAAATAAACTGAGCATATTTTCGTTTGTCAGAGACGGTCATACCGTCGTCATAGTCGCCATAGTCGCTTTGTCACAGTCGCCCATTCGCAGAAGTTTCTTTCTTTGTCCAGAAAACCTTAGCATTGCAGTTGACGGAAAACAAGCTATGTTCAATGACGGGTAATGTAACCAATTTACATAGATTTAGAATAACTATATAAATGAATGGACAGATATGACTCCCAACTGGTAATGTTCAGTTGGGAGCCATGTCATTCCATTCATTTATGTTCTCTCCCTAAATGTGTGCATTGTACAACAAACTTACTCATCCTCACTTTGAAAGAATTTACGTTCAATCTGCGTGACCGCAGACCCAATTAAATGCCAGCGTGCCAAGCAAGGCGCCGCGCTTATTTCCTAACGCAGGATAAAGATGTGCACGCAGCTGAGCATGGAAGACTTGGGAACCATACACCACGAAATGGGCCACATCATCTACTACATGCTCTACGAGCACCAGTACCCTTCCTTCAGAGAAGGTGCCAATGAAGGCAAGTCAGCAACGGACTTTAGTTGAGCTTGTTGGTGCATATTACTATATTATGGCCAGCTGAACTCACGAAAAAGGAATATAGAGAGAAAAAAGGACATACGTAGCGCTGGACTACCAGCTGTGGTTTAATACTTTTTCCTCGTTTTGAACCTTGGCTTTGTGCATTTTTTTATTTTTTTGTTTGTTTTAAAGGCCTTTAAAACAAAAAGGAACTAAGAAAAAAGCACAAAATCAAGGTTCAAAAAAAGTAAAAAGTATTAAGTTACAGTAGGTATCGCAGCGGTACATCTGTCCTTTTTTCTCTCTCTATTTCTCTTTCCTAAGTTCAGCTGGCCCTATTACAGAACGAAAGTCGCACGTCTTCAGCACCGAATACGCCGAGTAACTTCGGCAGAAAAATATAGGAGTATTCGTTCATTTCTATTTCAGGCTTCCACGAAGCTGTGGGTGATTTAATTGGACTCTCCTCGTCCACGCCTTCCCATTTGCGTCGACTGGGACTCCTGAAAAACGATACTCAAATAAGTGAGAGCGCTTTCCCACGAATATGCACTACACACTGGCTCCGCAAGGCACCGGTGTCTTTAGTGTGAAAAGAGAAAATGTGTATGGACTCCATTCTGTGTGGACTGTCTCCATTAGGGAGGTATCTGACTTTAGCGGTCTAGATGTAATTACTCTGCAGTTTCTTAACGCCTTTTGCCACTGGGTCTCCAGCCTAGGTTAATACTCGTGAAGAGGTTGTTAACCTTCAACTAATTTATTTTTATTAGTTACATACCGCTAACTTAAATTGTGCTTGCTACCTGGTTTAGAGCTGGACTCGCTGGTGCTGTAATGCTAATTCTGTCTGTGCCTCTCTGGGCGTGCCTGTCGCACGGACCTTCTTTTCGCTTCGCTAATAAGAGACCGCAACAATTTCCTTTATTTCCATTGAGCATGTCCAAGTTTAGGGACAGGAAAACGATTAAAATTAAGCAGTTAAAGCCGGTTTTTTTTTTTTTCAGACAATATTGACGGGTTGTTGATGAAAGCACTAGAAAAGGTTGCATTCCTGCCATTCGGACTTTTGTTGGACAAATGGAGGTGGTCTATCTTCACCGGAGAAACCCCTTTTGAGCAAATGAACAAGAAATATTGGGAACTGAGGTAATGGAATATTCAAAACTCTTCGCAAATGTCAGAGGTCATTTTGTTTTATTTTGATGAACTTGGTCGTGTTTTTTATTCGCAGGATACAGTACCAGGGAGTGTCTCCTCCAGTGAACAGAAGTGAAGAGGATTTAGATGGAGCGGCCAAGTATCACGTCCCTAGTAACACTCCCTACCTACGGTAAGTCATGGTTCTAGTAAAAAAATGGACATGCTTGTATATTTACAGGAACACCACAGCAAATATTAGACGCTCAGTAAAAGGGCGTTAAACGATGTTGTGTTGGAAGGTTTTTCACTTTATACAGCTCACTGGCAATATAGTCAGATACAAGATAAGAATGCGCCACATGTACACCATCACGCACCACCAACGCCACGGAGTCACGCCTTGTACCAGCCAAAACGGGCACCAGCCATGAAAAGTTTTGTGAAGTGTAGGCTTGTGGAAGGGAAAGACATTGGCACAGGCCAGGGTGCGGGGACGCGAGAGGGCTGGGTCCGGCACCCAATATTTTGGCTTTTTCGAATAAAGGTTATCTTTTTCTGTATCCAGCTTGACTCGACCTTCTTGCAGGTGAGTAGAATGAATCGATTGCGAAAGTATTAAGTGCGATGTTCCCCTCGGTTGAGTAATATTTGCGCACTGGGGAGGCACACCGTTTGGCGGTAATTCGGGTGTAAAGAGGAGTATTTGGAGCATTCTTAAACTATATCTGACCATATAATGTAGCCAAGGTCCGCGTGTACGCAAAGTTATAAAACAAGAAAGTTTTTTTGTCGCGGCGTAATTTCAAGGCCAAAATAGGACTTTTTTCTTTCAGTCTGTACTCCGCAGAATTTGATGACATAATCAGGGGCAACTCAGAGTTCCTGAAGTCACGGGGAGTGAGGGAGTGTGTGTTGCAGAAGAGGAAAATCAATGTAATTTACAGCTGTGCTTTATATGTGCACGCTTGTCCCACCTGTTTGAGAGAAGTTACGGGTAGCAGCCCACAAAGACAATAATCAGAGGCAGCCCACCGGCTGGACAAAGCACCGCGTAAGCACTCGGTCTCGGCTCGTGAAATTCAATGCATCGACGAAAGTCCGGATGGTGGCTCGTGTCCAATCGCTGAACTCAGTGGAAGAGCCGAACCCTAAGGATGTCTGAAAGTTTGTAAGTGCCACGGGCTTTCCTAGCCCTAGCTCTTGGCTACGACGAACATTGGCGGCATGTATTGGCACCAAATAACGTGTCTGTCTGATCTGGCTTCAAATTAAAGAGAAGAGCACTGCTTACTTTCCTTTAATTTTAGTCTATGGCAACTAGCCCATGGAGAAAAGAAGTAACGCATGATCCGTGGAATTTAGACGTCAAGGATTAGCTCTAGAGGAAAATTAAATAGGTCATCGAATTGTTATATTGCCGCACATGGTGAGTTAGAGTATGGAAGAGATAGTAATAGTACGGACACTAAAGCATTTACAAATAAAGCGAGGATCATAAATTTACATGAAATGTTATCAATAAATGTTGATGAGAATGGCTTTAACTGAAACAGAGGGTTTGATTAAGTATATACATGAACTATAATTTTGTTTCTATTTTCGGTAGGATAGTATTATCACATTCGAGCACGTTTTATTTATTGAAACTAACACATTAAGATAAACAATTGTTTCTAGTTTTAATCAAGCTTAACAAACAATCACAATCGTGCAAGTATTTTTATTAAAGTATACTGCATAATCTTTAAAAGGAAGGTAAATTATTGATCAAGATCATGCTCTGAATAAAAGAACATGCTAACATTAAAGAAAACAAAAATAATCAAAAATATGTTTTAAATTATATTATATTTCTGGTCAGCATCCCGGTAACCAATCTGGTTGACATAGTACCTACAAAACCGAAACCATAACGTCAGTCTGGATGAAAGAAAACAGTCAGTGTGACAGACCAACTTATCAAGTGCCCGTTAGACCATGGTGGGCTCTCCCCACTTCTCGGCAGCACAAGGCAATAAAGAGGGTGTCAACAAGCATTTGGCACGTTCCTAACCCCCATGTGCAATATATGATCTGAAAGCCAAGAAAATGCGGTATGAAAGGAAAACAAAATTAAGAAAGCTTTTTTTTTTTTTTTTTCAAACGAACTCTTACCGAACTTTAACGACTTGTGTTATTAACGTCACAGCGACTAAGTTTTTTCTCACAACGATAGTGTGCAGTCTGACTAATCGATGTACTAAGCATCCAGAAATGTAAATCACGCGCCGCTTTTCCGGCGAATAGCTACTCTAGAAAAAATCTGGTCGTGAAGAAACTCCTACGGGTTCTTCGGCTTGTCCATATATTGCACCATAAAAAGTTCTCTTAAGCACCCTCTAGAAAGGGTCTTCGTGAAAATACCTATAGGGGTTATTTTAAGCTTTTTTTTTTTTTTTTTTGCGAAAGAGTTCTTTATAGCCTAGTTGCTGTATAGTGCTCCAGGGTGCGATAGTGCTTGAGTTGAAACAGTTCTTCCCGAGCTGAAAGAGTTCTTGGGGCGCCAACGAACATTTTGAGAACGGATTTTTTTAGAGTCGAGGTTGCAAAGCTTATTTTAGTGTAATGTTGCTAAAACATGGGCAGGCAAGTTTGTTGTGGTCTAAAATAGGCAAGTTTAGGCAAATGAACATAAACGGAGCCGTCACTGGCCCTCGCTTTGTTTCTTTTTTATATATACAAATAAGTTACTAATAGGGTCACACGAAAGATTCTTAAGCTTCCAAATACGACTGTGTTATTAAGGCAAAAGCCTTATATGTCTTATTGTTTAGTCGACCTTCGGAAAACACGTCGGTGGCACGAAAGGTACCAAAACGAAAGGTACCAATGAAACGGCGCCAAAAGTGCGTCGTCAGAGAGCGCTGTCTTCGGTGGTTCGCTATCACGTTTACATCGGCGCTTGGGCTTTCGCCTTCAAGTCGTCTTAGGGATAACATAGGAGACCCTGTAAATTTTTCCTATTATCCCTAGCAAAACTTTTGTGAGGGTTCGTCATCGCGTGTTTCAATTCCACGGCATCTCAATGAGATGCAAGGTCTCCAAAGGCAGTCGAAATTGAAACACGCAGATATCGTCACTAAACCGACAAGTAAAGGTTTTTCGCTGTCGCAATTTTTTTTTTCTTTCTAAACCTGATTCTTAACATAAGCTACTCAGTGTGCGGTAACCTTGCTGATACTCAACTAAAGTGAGACAAACTCTATAACCCACTCCGAGTTCAATCTTAGGAATGCCATGGTGACATGCATCCCGGGCGCAATGTTTTACTGGTACGCATATAATGGCCTGCTTTTGTCGACGAGATTGACTGATTCGGATTCGCAAATAATTAGCCTTTTGCGTTAAAAGCGTGAAAATAAAAACTGTATTGCGCTTATTTGCCTTAATACTATTAAATTTGCGTTCAGGGGTTCTGCTTTCCTCGGTCAAGGCTAGTAAGAGTACAACCCGCGCACAAACTGGAAGTCATGATTTAATATCTGACACATATTTTTCGTAGTCGAAACAATGTTAGGCGTTTTAAACGAAACTTTTCCGTAAGTTGTTTTTCTGTATTAAATTGGACGCTAATTTATTGTAAAAGCTTCCATTTCTTTTCCTTCAAGTTATTTATTTTCCTTGTTTCAGGTACTTTGTAGCCTACATACTTCAATTTCAGTTCCACGAATATTTGTGCAATCTGACGTGCGCCGGCACACCTCTTCACGATTGCAATTTGTACGGCCAGAAAGAGGCGGGAGAAATCTTGAGGTAGGCTCGTTTTAGGCATAATTTATTCTGTGTTGTTTTTTACATGCCTGAGTAGAAAAAAATGATATACTAAGTTTGAGAGAAGAAGGAAATAACATCAGACCGAGGCGATATGATGACTGTAGGGCCTCTCATAACCGACCTTGAACGTCCCATTAAAATATATTTAAAGGTTTCTGCCCTGTGTAAGATTAAAACTGTTGCGGCTTCAACTTCTAGAAAATCATTTTTCCACCGACTATTAACTAATCATTATGTTGAGGGGAAAGTTAAATTTATTTCTTGTAATGCTTTCTTTTATGGTAATATTGCGCGAATGATGTTAAACTATCTCTCAAAAATATAAAGAAGAAAACTGTGAAGGCTCGACCAGGTATTTAATTTGGTTCATTTTATAATATTATTATAGCCAGAGCTTCCAGTGTATTAGCTAAATCTTCCATCAGTTGACGAAACCAAACCATTGCTTTGTAGTTTAAACTATGGTTGTCTTTTCGCTTCATTTTTTATAAGGAATGGCCTTTCTCTCGGGGCCAGTAAACCTTGGCCTGAAACACTAGAGATAATGGCCGGAACTTCAAATATGTCCGGGTCATCAATTAAGCGCTACTTCGCTCCTCTGGAAGAATGGCTTGATAAGCAGATTGAAAACGAGACCGTCGGCTGGGATTGTGCCAAAGGTACGGATATTTGTGTAGCGACATGTAAAAGTAAACGTGTGGTGTCTTGTCAGAGCTGCAGACAAAAGTTGACCAAGGTACCGTTTAACGTGGTTTAATCTATGAGCGTGGTAGCCGGTAAACTCGGTTGGACGAGGTGGCTATCGAACTGGGATATCTTATACAATCAACTAGAGAGATAACAACGCCGCCGCAATACGGCCTTCAAGTTCGTCTGCTCTTTGTGCACCACGTGCGTTTGTGTACACCCCAAAGTTTCCACGTGCTTTTGTCCCGCCTCCCGCCCCCCCCCCCCCCCCCCCTCTGTCCTCAACCAATGACGACGCGCGTTTGGCTGTCTCGTCATCGCTCGTTCCCTACTCGTTATCTATTCTTACCCTCTGATTGGCAAGCTCCTCCTTGCGTTTTGATGCCGGGAACACGTATTTTTGATCAATTCCTCGCCGTATAGACCTTTCCAGCGGCAGTCTCGAACGAAGCGCCCGGGCGGAAAATGCTGAGTCACTGAGCTGTGGACACATGCGCAGCATCCCATATACCGCACAACAGATCAACAGCGCATGCTCAGAAGGCGTTCCACAGCCCAGCAGACAAAGATGGCAGCGCGCAGAAGGCAATTTTTGCAAAGGTCTATAGCATGAGCAGCACGCGCCTGGTGGTGACTACGTAACACAACTTTCATTGCATATTACACATAGACGGTGTTTGATTTTATTCCAAAGAGATTAAAAAAACGGCTAGGCAATTGAGTTGCATACCTGAAGCATTCTAGCATCACAAAGGTTTATATCATCGTTTAGCAGCACGTCTAGCCTGTTCAGCCAGACGCCTTCGTTCACGGCGCTCTTCATCAGACAATTTAACGCATCGCATGTGTACAGTTGAAATTATAAACCTGGTGATCCTCCAGAACCTCCTAACCCACCGCCACACTAAAAAAAGCTCGTGTGTCCGCTTTCCCGCACAACACTCGTAGAGCCAATCACCGCAACTTACGGAGCAGCTCAGCGTATGACAATGCCGAAACATATGTTTAGACCAAAAAACGCAGTCTGAGTTGGGACATTATATAAGCAATGCAAAACGTCACGTTTGCATTGCTTAAAGGGATACTTCAACGAAATTTGAAATATTCCCGTCGTGTTCAAAAATAGGTTGAATATGATCCACAATATCCGTAAATGACAATCGCACGTTTGTATTTTGATCCTGGTGGCTGTATTTTTCGTTATAAACGGCCCACTCTGGCAAGCGCTCGGAGAAGGCCCAGCTTAGAGCACGTGACATCCAACGCAATCGTGACGTAGGTCGTCTCGAGACGAGCAAAGCTACGGCGAGGCTGACGCAGAGAGGATGGCCTAGTTCCAGCCACCGAAGCGGCTGCTTTTGTACGAATTTTGAGTGACGGGTTAATCTTCTATAATCTTGTAGGGGGACAATAGCGACTTCTGCTACACACAAAAGGGATTCTCGGGAAGAAGGGAGTTCCTCCTTCCCCCCTTCTCTCGTCGTGGCCGGAGGCGAGACAACCTCCGTCACTAGCTGTCAAGGTTCCTAGACGAGCATTACAAACGAGGCGTTAGCGACATCCACCAGGTGCTCTTTGTTAATCGTTTAATTCGTTTTAAAATTCCTTTTTGAGACTTTTTTAACAAGATATTGGTATGTTCCATGTGATACTGCTCTTTTGAACAGATATAGACCAAAAGATGAGCGCCGAAATTTCGTTGTAGTATTCCTTGAAAAGGAATTTTAAAACGAATTAAACGATTAGCAAAAAGCACTTGGTGGATGTCGCTAACGCCTCGTTTGTAATGCTCGTCTAGGAACCTTGACAGCTAGTGACGGAGGTTGTCTCGCCTCCGGCCACGACGAGAGAAGGGGGGAAGGAGGAACTCCCCTCTTCCCGAGAATCCCTTTTGTGTGTCGCAGAAGTCGCTATTGTCCCCCTACAAGATTATAGAAGATTAACCCGTCACTCAAAATTCGTACAAAAGCAGCCGCTTCGGTGGCTGTAACGACTAGGCCATCCTCTCGGCGTCAGCCTCGCCGTAGCTTTGCTCGTCTCGAGATGACCTACGTCACGATTGCGTTGGATGTCACGTGCTCTAAGCTGGGCCTTCTCCGAGCGCTTGCCAGAGTGGGCCGTTTATAACGAAAAATACAGCCACCAGGATCATAATACAAACGTGCGATTGTCATTTACGGATATTGTGGATCATATTCAACCTATTTTTGAACACGACGGGAATATTTCAAATTTCGTTGAAGTATCCCTTTAATGTCCCAACTCAGACTGCGTTTTTTGGTCTAAACATATGTTTCGGCGTTGTCATTCGCTGAGCTGCCTCCGTACGTTGCGGTGATTGGCTCTACGAGTGTTGTGCGGGAAAGCGGACGCACGGGCTTTTTTTTAGAGTGCATCTCCCACCTTGACTCCTCGCCTGCCTCTTCTCTCCGACCCCCATCCACCTCTGGTCTCATGTCCTTCCCGTTAACCAATCAGCATCGAGCACCTCACTCCTTTCCCAGCCGTCAACCGATCAAATTCGAGCCTGGTGGTAACGCTTTTATCCAGGCTTCACTTTGGGGCTTCACGAAATGCCGAATATCTAGCCTAAGAACGTTCACATTAAAAGTTGAGAATTAGATGAGTTCCGTCTCTAGCATGTATATATCAAGCCCGGCGGACATTAGATGAGGAAATAATCGTCATGATAAGTTAGCGAATTAACTCAAATGTGTTAATTAACCTTAATTTAGGTTTTAGGGTAATGGTGGAATTGCAGTATTGACAGCTATTACTATTATAGGACCGACCAACTGAGAGAATTGGTGAAAAGATCATGTTTTTTTTTAGACATTCATCGACCACATTTCGCGTATTTTTTGCCTGATTTAAAAATTCCGCTTATAAAGAGCGCCACAAGCCCTGCCACAATGACGTATGGAAGAGTGACGTAGCCGTCTCAATAATGTCGCCACGATCTCGGCAGCGTGTCTTTGGTGGATGTACCGATGACACAATTCACGCCGTGAATAAGCCAAATACGTCACTCTTCTAAGCGTTGTTTGGGCAGTTCTTTTGCACTCTTTAGCGCTGTTTTTAAATCAAGTAATACAACGCAAAAATTGATCGATCAATGTCTAAAAATCCAGTACCTTTCTCAAATTACTTCAATTGGTCTGGCCTCCAATTGTAATTACCACAAATATTGCAATTTCAACATGGCCCCTAAAACCAATAAAGAAAGGTGATTAGAAAAATATAGTTAGTCAACAAGACAATTTACCCCATCACCTAATCTCTGTCGAGTCAAGTTTTGTATGCGTTACTGAAAAAAAAGTAACCGATTACAATTACAATTACTTTAATGAAAAATGTAACTGATTACTGTAATCTACCACTATATAACAAAAGTATTTGAAAAATTACCTGAAAGTAGTTTATAACTTTTTGCGTGACTTTCTTTAAACTTGATAACGAAATCAGAATTGTATACGTATGTTCAAAGTAGTTACATTTTGTTTCTTTTTGTCATTCACACCTAGTGCTAATATAATTCGTCACTTCCTTCAGTAATAGAGATAGATATAAAGAGAATGAAAGGCAGAGAGAGAGAATGATAAATAACCAGCCACATCCTGGACTAGTAGAAACCCCGATTTAGTAACCAAAACAAAATTGTAGAGAAGGGAAATTTCCGTTGTTAGTAAGTTCTAACAAGCATGCGCTGGTGAGCTCTTTCAAGTTGGAATGGTGAGGGGCTAGATGAGGTCACTGCAGAACACAGTCGTCTATGCAAGCGGCAAACCGGGACAGTAACAACCCCTACACAGGAAACGAGGCACTCTCGACAGTTCGACGGTCAAAACGTCGCTCAGAGCGTTGACATTATAATCTTCCTGATATCTTGATATCTTTATTTGTTTGGTTGTTTAAGGGTCCAAAAAGTGACCAACTTTGGTGCAACATAAATGGGTGACAGACAGAACGATTTTTGCGTAAAAAAAACTCAACACGATAATTTTAGCTTTTTCAGTATCAAATATTTGATTACATAAAAATTGTGATTGGATTACAGCGAACTGCACCGCAGAAAGGCATAATGGAAGCGAAAAAAAGTTAGAATAAAACGTAATTGATTAAAAGCAGTCAGTTACTTGTAACTCGTTACGTACAAGTCTGGTCGAGCCTGGTAAATACATAGTGACGGCGGCACTCTGGTAACTTTCACTACTCTTTAAAAAATATCTTCAAATTCAAATCAAACGCCCTGTATGTATACTGTACTAAAGGGCAACTTCGATCAATTCCAAGAAAACTGGAGTTAATGGTTAATTATATAACCAAAGGTAGTAATAAACCGTTCAACGTCATTTCCTACCAAGAAATTGAAATAGGTGCACAGCGGGAATCGCCAGCAAGGGGTGATGGACACGGCAGTAGAAATGTTGACTGTAAACAAGGGGGAGGAAAACCTTGTGGTGGTACATGCGGGATTGAATTACCTCCTAGGTAGAAGGGGAGGGGACTAGGCCCCACACAACGAGGAGGGTGTGAAACGATTGAGGGTCATAACCTCTGGGATGGTGCACATTGTAATGGGCACCGCCCCGGAGGTCAGGTGCCAAGGAGTAGGTACAAAGAGGGCAGTCGAGGAGGCTAACAGGACCATTGAGAAACTGAGCTCTAAGAATCGATATTAGGTCATGAATGTGAACAGGGAGGTATACCAGGAGAGTCCGATCCGCCCATTCTGCTGAGACGGCATCCGCTAACTGACGAGGATGCGGGTGGGACAGAGGATGGGCTCCTAGCAAAGGCTTTGTTTGGAGCCGTCAGAACCTCCCAGTAGCTAAGGGTTCAAACGAGAATAAAAAGGGTGGTAGGAAGCCTCGCAGAAGAAAAAACAAAGGAGCAGCTCAATATAAGATTTACTAACTTGCAAGAGCAGAAATAGAATAAAGTGGGAAAAGATTGCGGAACAATTAAATTGTTGGTATTTTGTAGTGTATGGATAGGCAGAGACGCATATTGAAGGTATGGAGCAATCAACCTATTTGACATGTTATTTTTGGGTGGGATGCAATCGATGTGAAGGGGAACGAAAGGAGGCGGATTGAGAGTGCTAGTGAAAGGACACGGCTGGCAAAAGGTTAGGGAAAGCTGCAGAAACAGATATGGTTAAACAGTAATATCGGAGCTTTAGACACGCCCATATGATTTGTATATCTGAAAACAGGAACTGACTCATGGGAGGAAAATGCACAGCACTTGACGTGTATTTCCATAGATGTTGGTGATAGTTACGAAATTTCGTAGGGTGAGCAAATTGGTGAAGGTAAAAAGGTTTGCTTTTTGTTCTTAATTTCTAGGCATGGTGGCTCAAGCTACCGCCCGTTATGAAGGGTACAGCCGTTAACACCCATCCATCCATCCTAAATCATCTAACCACGTGGTACAAATCGTGGCGTCTAAACCAGTGCAAGCATCGTCGCCAGTATTGTACACAATCAACGACGTTTGCACTAACGCGGCCGCAGCTTGTGTTTTCCTAAGGGCCTGGTTTGAAAACATTAGTAAAAAGTGACGTTCATTAAACCAGACGTAAATATGTCGCGACGAGTTTGTCGAAGTATACCAAGCTTAACGCCACAAACTTGCTCTCTCGCACGCGATGGGCATTGCCGACGATGACGCATGTTCACACAAAAGCAACACACAGGCGCATTCGCGTTCCGCGAATCACGTGGTCAACGATAAGCACTCTGCTAGCGCCGCCTTTGTGTTTCGCTTAAAAAAGTGCAAAACAAGCCAATAAATCTCCCTGAGAGCCCTGAGCATAATGTAGGTAGCGCAGGGTGGGCTGCGCCGACACGGTGGTATTCACTGCTCTGTTGGTTAGACCTAGCCTCGCCCTTATGGCGCGTTCACACTGGAAGCGGATCCGCGAACGCGAAGCGGATCCGCGCGTTCTCAACCGCAAAGCGGCTAGGATCGAGCGGTCGGAGCGCGTTTTTGCCAACCGCTTCGGGACCGATTTCTCCCAACCGCTTTCACGAAAGGCAAAGCGGCAACCAATCACAACGCGACGCTTACGTGACGTCAGTGACTTTCGATACAAGATGGCACCTGTCGCTGGTGAGGCGTCCAAGGGGCTGTAGGCCTAGCGTAACAGCAGACAAATCAACGGAGAAACGCGGAGTTCACGTCCGTCACTTGAATCCGCCGTGAAAAGAATTCACTCGTAATTTTAACGGGCTTCGTAACAGTGATTTGGTTCGGGTAAGAGTTTGTTTATTATTCCGGGTGCCACAGCCCGAAGCTCGCTGCCTTGTTAGACTCTGCCCGTAGAACGTCCGAGCGCACCCCTGATCGACCGAAATGTCAGCTTTTGTACCCACTAAGATAGTCGCGTGAACTATTGAAAGCTTTCGACACCGTGCATGAACACCACGAAGGCCGATAGAGACGCCGTGAGCCTGATTGCGTAGCCAACGCACTACAGCGGAGCGGGCAGAGTACCTGCGCTTGCTCGACCTGTAACGTTTACTACTAACAAAAGAAATAAAGAGAACCTACTCAAGGAATAAAGTGTACGTACCAGACAATGCAGAGGTAATCCATACGGCGTTTATTTGAGCTCAATGTCAAACAAATAGTAGACTCGATCGACGCGCGAGTGACGAGAGGAGAGTCCGCCACCAACGAAGCCACGACCGGCTAGCACCGAACACATTCCCCCGCACCACGGTCCACTCCACCTCTCACAACTTCGAAAATGATAAGAGCGAACGAAGGGGGAAAACTAGCCCTCTATCCCGAAAACGAGGTCAGCTATTCATGCGGGAAGGGTCCACTTCGAAGAAAAGGTCGGGGGCATCCTGTTCTGAGTCAGCAAGGCGCGCCTAGCTGGGCTTTGCTTGTGAGCGAAGTCGAGGGAATCACAGGCGAGTTTGGCGGGTTCATGGCTTCATGCTTCTCTTTTCGCAGCCTGAACTCGTGATGCGTGCGAACGTCCCGGAGAAAAATCTTCAGAGTGCCAAAATAGCAAAATTTTGGCTTTGGATTGTCGATGAAATTGGATTGTGGATTGTAAGACAGGGTTGCCAAACGCAAGTCTCAAAAGATCACGCGTGATCGCCGAGAAACCGCCAAACGCCTCTCGGTGTGTCTGAACGGGGTCTCTCGTGAACCGCATCCGCAACCGCTTCGCGAACGCGGATCCGCTTCCAGTGTGAATGCGCCATTAGGATCATCATATTTTGGGACTTTCGCACACCTTAAAATTTGTTTGCCAGTTTCATCAACTTTTAGGCGGAATTAGTTCGAAATATTTAGCGGGTTATCTATTTAGGCGATACTAAAGAGAATTGCATTGTTTTCTTACGATGTAAAATTAACCGGAGTTGTTTTTTAATATGTCTGGAAATCCTTCGCGCCTGTCAAAAATAAAATTTTTAAATTTGGGAGATCAATTTAACCGTATCGTAAGGTGTGATGTCAGCTATATTTTGGAACCTGCGGACTTTTAAAGTTCTACTCTCTTAAAAATGCCTGCGCGTCTACTTACCCGCAAAACACTCAAAGAGCCGATCTCTGCGATCTACAAAATGAGCTCAGCGAATGATGAGGCGGATTATCTGTTTAGACCAAAAACAAAAAGTCTGCGCTGTGGCATTACGCAATGCAAACATGACTCTTTGCAATGCGTCATGTTAGTGCAATGAATAACATATGACAGGAACAACGCAAGCCAGAAGGAACAAGAAGCGAATGAGTAGGCATTTTTGTAATTTGTTGCTGGCAGGCAGAGAGATCATTGGGCAAATGTAGGATGGAATCATGTAAAACTTTATATTACTTAAATCATTTTGCGTTCTCAAGGCCACAAATGACATGACACAGAATGTGTCTTCTCTTATTAATATGTACATTCTTCTAATTACGTTTTACATATATGTTTCAGTTGATGACTACTGGAATGAGGTAAGAATGTTTTCAACTTCATGTTTGTATTTAAGCATTCAAACGCTTCTTGTCGGTGCCCTCAATAATATGCTCATACTGTTATCACAATTTTTCCTGTTTAACCTTTTGTCAATTTTTAATATTGGTGGTAAACCCTAGCTGAACTGATTATAAACTCTGCCATTTCTATCACAACCAAAAAGAGTCTGGCATGGACATTCAGTTCGAAAACAAATTAGCACAGGTCACCGAGGTCAGAGCTGGGAAATCATTCCAAGCGGTGCTTCGGTGTCGTGTGTATACGGCACGCAAGCTTGTCTGCTTCTTGCGCACCCCGTGCGTTTGCATGTTTACCCCCGACCTCATGCAATGACGGCGCGAGCTTGACTGTCTCGTCACCACGCGTTTCTTATGCGTTCTCTATGGTGCACTTTGATTGGCGTGCCACCCTTTCCGTTCCAATGCGCCAAAGACGCATTTTCGGAACACTCGCTCTCCGAGCGTGTGCGAGTCGTTCCTACTTTCGAATCTGAGGGGTGATTCGTCAGAGAGCTATCCCTTGACCAATAATGTTTTTATTCAAAAGCACTTCCTTCTCGTTCGCCTGCGGGTCATGTGTGAGGAAAAACAAATTTGTTTTTCTAATAAATATACCGTTGTTGATTGTACATATTCTGAAAAAAGACGTGCCTCTACTTTCCCGCACAACACTCGGAGGGCCAATCACCTCAACTTACGGAGGCAGCTCAGCGAATGACGATGCCGAAACATATGTTTATAGACCAAAAAACGCAGTTTGAGTTGTGATATTCTCAACTCAAACTGCGTTTCTCACAACTCAAACTGCGTTTCTTGGTCTAAAGATATGCTTCGACATCGTCATTAACTGAGCTGCATCCGTAAGTTTCGGTGATTGGCTCTCCGAGTGTTGTGCGGGAAAGTAGACGCACGCGCTTTTTTTTAGGGTGTAGTTACCTGTTTGAATGTTACGTAAACATTTTTATGGAGCCCTACGAACTTTTTTTTCTTCCTTTAGTCATGTTACATGATAGAACAAATTATTTTTTTTTATTATGTTATAGGTCTTTTTTAGAAGAACGCTATAAAGAACCTTCAGATCTCGCTCGCTTGCCACTGGATTTTGGCGAAAACAGATCCTTTATTACAACGGCGTCTTGCATTTTTGATAGTAGCCCCTTGCTAGTTCAGTGTCCTAGAAAGACGTTAAAATATTAATATAAAGCGAATCGATGTTCTTAAAACGCAATCCAAAAATATGCAATCACTGTCTCGCTTTAAGTAGATTCATTGCCTCCTATTTACTGACAAAGCCTGGCAGATCGCCACGAGAAGCGGCCGCCGAAATGGTAAAGGTGGGGCTGCTGACAACGGATGAAAGGAGAGCCACAAGACTGGCGCCCCGCTACGACGATGCGTCGAAACAAACATCTCCCGAGCGAACAAGTGTGTTTCGGCTCCTCGCCGCTGCAAAAGCTGTGCGCTGACGTCCAGGTTCCCCGAGAAATGCCTCTTTGATGCTCTGTGCTACCAGATCCTCGCGCTCCAAATCTGCGACCGGGCACTCTATGGCTCCATCGTCGAACTGCCAGGCTTTGTGAGTATAGAGGAGGCTATGGTAGGTCTTATTTGTTTCAAAAACGCGCTTCGGGAACTCTTGAAGCCCGAGCCGCAGATACTGCATGCTCTTATATACGCCTGTGGGCACCAAAATAGAGCGGCTTCCGAGAGAACATGTCACCGCTGGACTCGAACGGCACCTGAGAGCTTCGGATTACGATACCCGACTCATGTTCCGCGTCGTCGGCCGAACTTGCCATACGCTTGCATAAGTTCAGCGCGATACCCATTGCATAACATTGGATAATACCCGGGCATTCCCACCATCGCACCGCGGATACTGCTATCTCGTCTGGTTGCCGTATTGCCTCGCGATTTCACCAGTTCACGCCTCCGCGAGGTAACCCTATACGCTCGAAGGTATAAAAGAATACGGAGCAACATCACCGGGGAGACTGACCAGGCAGACTTCACAAAAGAATGGCACCAGACTACGAAGACTGCTCCTATAGTCATCGGTCATATCTTAACTAAATAAAAGTTAGCGTCCTTACCAACCGTTCCAAACCGTTTAATTTCGAGTCTGGAACAGCCCAAGACGCAAAAAGTCTATAGTATACCTCGCTGCCAGTGTGATTGTGGGACTGCAGCACAATCGACCATTCACCGAATCGGCAATTGCTCCCTTGTCAAAGTGTCGAACCAGAACCAAACCGAACCGAAAACCGGAACCGAACAGTTCTTTTTAGCTCGACCGGAACTGAACCGAATCGAAATCTTCGCCGCCATCTTGGAAGGTAACCGAAACTAAACCGGAAAACAAATTACAATAACCTGTTCAAAACGGTTCACGGTATTTTTTTGTTGTTGTTGTTGTTGTTGTTTTTTTTTGTTTCTTGAAGTTGATAGTATGACAACATGAATATATCAGGATAAAAAATTGGCAGCTGTGTTTGCATATATTGTTCAAATAGCTGCATACAGAATTGGAATGTATGAAAAATTGTGGGTTTTCGTGGGGCTTTTGTATTGGCACTATGATTAATCATGTGTCACATGGACCGGTGACGTCATGGTGTCAAGACATGCCTTCCAGTAATGTCACGTCATTTGGCTCGTGGCGTCACGAAACGTAGTCACGTGACTCACCACGTTAAATCGATTTAAATTGAGGACGTCCCAAGATTCATTAGCATTGTTGACGCTGCCACGTTACATGACATTTCGACTTCGCATCACCAGTCACGTGACACCATGACTAACTCGAGTGTCATGAGCCCGAGTCGAGTGCTCGGGTTCATTACAATTAGTATCGCTAAACATTCCGGGTAATGGCTTGTGTTCACTCAGAGATGAGAATAGCCGAACTCAAACAATGACTGAAGCTCAGCCCATGCTTTGCCAACCCCAGCGCAGGACTAAGCTGAACACTGACGGTATATAATTAGCGCCAGATCACGTGACCGCTCCTTCTGAATGCAAGTAGAGGAGGGGAGATCTGTTTATTTTCTTCGTTTTTTCTGCGTCTGCCATTGCACGGAGAGAAAGCCAAAAATATGTTTTGGCAAGTTATCGAAGTCAGGGATTAGTTCTTAGTGGGATTTACTGAAAATACGAAAACTGCGGCAGGACCTCTTCTACCTCTACACCTCGTTGAGACACCCAAACTGCTTTTCGTGCTTTCTGAACCGCCTCAGAAAGTTGTCGCCGAGAATATAAGCATTAAAAGGACTAAATGTGACTTATTAATATGACGTTACATCGATGTACAGGTGTGTACAGGAAGGATATTCGAAAAGAAAGATCCCAGTGGCCTCAAAGCAGACTTGTACGATACTCATAACAAGTAATCAAATTGCTTGTAATCGATTACTTTTTGGTGTCATTTTATAATAACTTAAATACATTTAATAGGAATTAATCACAAGAGTAACCTGATTACTTTTGGAAATACTAAAAGTACTTGTGACCGTTACTATATTCCTTCCTCTTCCTAAGGGCACCTTTGTACCAGCTTCCTACTAAGCAATCGTCGAGCCAAGCCTCCGACAGGTGGATGCTTTATCAATATTGCTCGATTACGAAGATAAGTAGTTTATAGTACGGTGATTTTAATCCAATCACAGACAATACGAAATAGAAGTTTTCAAAGCGGCAGACAAATCTGTTGTTTTCAAAATCTGAAGTAATCGGAAATGTAAAGGTTACTTTGCATAAGTAACGGCCGATTAAATTTTCTTCTTGGGTAATCAAGTACTTTAATTGAATCCTTTTTAACCAAAATTGTAATTGTAATTGTAACCGATAACTTTTTGCGAGTAACGTGTACGAGAATGCCTCGAAGGAACAGCCGAACGTTGGCACTCACAAAGGAGTGTCGTTCTCAATTTCGTCCCCAAGCTTCGACCACCCCCATATTGGTTAAACTTAACAGTTTTTGGGTGCAAAGTAAAAGCAATGGAAGGTTATTGTTAACAAATGACGCAAATATGAGCGTCGAATTCACACCCCCAAACGAAGGAGGGCATCCTCTGGAATAAAAAGTATTATATAAAAAAAAGGAAAAAAAAAAGAAAAGAGGGGGAGGGGATAAAAACATTGTGATGTAAAGGTTCCTCTGCCCCGCATATTCGGCACAAACCAGGAAGCGTGGCCCCGGAATCTACTTTGTTTGCAAGGACGCTTTTGCCAGAAAGTGCGTTTTCGTGGTGCCAGACCCTCGCGCCGTTCCTCACGACGCTGCACCAAGCAAGAATAATTTGTGTCTCTCAAATACATGGCTTGCACTGAGCGCGAGCCATCTTCAGCGCGCATTTTGCACCATCGAATTTGATTTTCTCAGCAAGAACCCATCGCAATGACCGCTAGCATTTAGTGCGATGACGTCACGTGAAAACCATGTACTGCAGATCAGTTTCCTGATGAAATGCGATGTTCGCAACACTTGCAAATGTAGATGTGCAAATCGTAAAGTTGTGAGGTGTACATATTTTCGCTCTTTCTCGCATGAGTTAAAACGTGGCGGTGCCAGTGTGCAAATAGTCCCCAACCACTTCCGGTTCTGAACTAGACGGCGGGTTTCACAGTGCTTGAGAAGTCAAATATACACGCCATCTTCTCGGGATGGACACTTATAGCACTGCCAGACTTAATTCACTCTTATGGTAAGAGAATGACGAGTAAAAAAATATAAAATATACGCGTACCGTAAGTGTGCCCGGGCTACTCAATTGATGGCGTTACTGAGTTTTTTTGCCAGACAAAAAAGGTGCGAATATCCGTCTCCTGGTGATGAGCGGCAACTTAATAAAATTTAGAGCTTATGACTGATAAATAACAAAGTAGTAACGGGAATGCCCAAAACAAGTGTATGTAAAACCAAGTATAACATTAGACCTCTCGAGACAGTATTTCTAAAGGTTTCGAGCTCGTGCAAATTGACGCCCAATGGGATTTATGTTAGGATTATAAGAATCTTGGTCCGTCTTTTACGAATTTATATGTAATTTGGAATATCATAGCATCTCTATGTATTTCTTTAAGCGGCAAGGTGTAGTGTATGGGCTTATAGACACCAACGCGCGGCACTCACATCACACCGCAGCGGTGGCGCTGCTATTGCCAGGACGCATGCGCAGACGCTCTACTTCACGCGAATCAGGTACCTGGGCACGAGCAGTGCCTACACCTCATGCGGGCGTGTTTGTAAACACCGCATTGCCTTATAGACCTTTCCAAAAACGAGCTTGTGGCCGGTGCCATTTTGAGCGTTCGTGCGTATGGCGCGTGCTTTGCTCGCTTTCCGAAGCGACGATCACGCACGTGCTGGGCTGTGAAGATCGCACGCTGGACTGTGATTTTGTAAACATTGGAAAGGTCTGTAGTAGAATACAATTTATTAAGGCAAAAGCCTTATATGTCTCATCGTTCAGTCAACCTTTAAAGTCCTTGAGCGCAAACACGTCGACGACACGAAAAGTACGAAAACACGTCGGCGACACGAAAGGTACAAAACCCCACGGTTCGCCATTGGACCACGAGATGGCGGTACTTGTGCCAGAATCGACGGAGGCGCGCGTGGCGCAAACCCAGCGGGAGAGGAGGAAACTCTCGCTCGGGGAGCCGTGAAGAGCGGGCGTGTGACATGCCGTGAGATTAACGACGCCAAAAGCGCGTCGTCAGAGAGCGCGCTGTCTTTGGAGATTCGCAATCACCGGGATTGGCGCTTGGGCTTTCGCCTTCAAGTCGTCTCGAGGATAACATAAGAGACCATGTGAATTTTATCTCTCTCGGCACATTTTGTGTATTTGCCTTTAGGTGTACAATCTTGCACAAAGTGATTTTTGGCATATCCTGCGGCCCGGTGTTTCACACTGCCAAAAGGCGAACAAAAAAGCACTGACCTTTCCGCAGATTGGCTCAACAGCAGGCGTATTTTCGAGTATCGTCCTCCCGTGTCGGTTTCAAGCGGTTGTGTGACCTTCATTCAGTCAAGTTTATAGATGGTAATAAAGATATATTAAGACGAAAGCCTTAATTGTCCCATTGAGCGAAAAAGCGTCGTATCAAGCGATAAAAATACGATTGAGTGGCACCGGCCACCCAATGGGCGATCCTACTTGTCCCATTACCTTCGCGTCGTTGTTGCGGTTGTCATAGAAGTCGTCCTAGACCTCTAGGAAAACCTCACTTCTCACATTACGCGAACAACTTGCGTCGTCGGCGTTGTGACCGAAATATGGCCATAAAAATACGTCATCACCCGTCACCAGCGTGATGTTATCAAGCGTCATCATATGCCATCAGCGTGATGTCATGAAGCGTCATCATATGTCATCAGCGTGATGTCACCGCCGGAGGGCCGTGTGCAAAAGGTGCGCTTTGGACTTCATCTGCGCTCGTTGTGTGCTTCGTGCGATGGACTGTGAGGCGACCGCTTCTGCAGTGTTGTACGCGTTCCACCAAAAAAAAGAGAAAGGAACGGAAGATCGTTCCTCGTTCCTTCTGATTTTTGGAACGCGTTCCCGTTACAAGTTCCATATGTGAAAAAAAACTCGTTCCCGTTACAGTTAGAAAAAAGGAACGTATCGTTATATACATTACATTTGTATTTTTCTGATTTCTATATTTATTTAGATCGGCAAAATCTTTTCATTTTTTTTTTATCTATCCCATCAAATGGGAACATACGAAGTTCAATGCCGTGATGGAAGGGCACTAGGAGAAGAAAACAAGCGGAAGCAGAGTTTCATTTGTTGATATATTCACCTTTAAAAATCTCAGCTTTCGACCAAATCCATGTTTGTGGTGGGCGATTCAGACGAGCCAAATGTATTGTTACCCCACATTGCACGAGCGTCTTACAACAGCCTCACACGTTTCAATCTAACAAAGTCCCCTGTTCGAACTTAACGACAGTTGTTTCTCCATGTTGCTGTTCACCAGACGAGCAAGTGAAGAAGAGAATAGAGCTTTTGGAAGGTCAGTCTTGAAACCTACAAGTCCTTCTTCGTGAAGGTTAGACTCGTTGTTCACTTTGAAGGTGGAGCAGAAGGAAAGAAGGAATAAAAGTTAATTTTTGTGTATCTTTTAAGTGACCAATGTTTGGGATACAAGGGTGCGTTCGATGTCTGGTAACCTGTTCTTTTGTTGTAACTGTAGGTCTATTTGTGGAAGTTCAGGGACGGATGCAGTCGGCCTTAGACTTCAAAGTGTGTGAGGATTCGTGGAAGCAAAGAAAGTAGCTGAGTTTAAAGCGTCCCTCTTTCTGTGTATTTTTCTTCGACTAGAAGTTTTGCTTTTTGTACCGCAGTCTCGGGCACTGAAAAAAAAATCGATGTCCACTTGCTCTCCGGCACCTGACTATTACCAAGCGAGGGCCACACAAAATAAACTCTACGATAAGTAACCAAAAACCAAAAAGTTAACGAGAACCTGCTCTTCGTAAAGATATTGTTTCCATACTTTTAGAATTTCCCTCTTAGAAATAAAACAAAAATTACCCCACTGGACGAAAAAAAAAAAGAACGCCGTTCCTTTTTCCGTTTTAGTAAAAATGTAACGAGTTCCCGTTTCAGTTCCACCGATGCAAAATGGAACGGCGGCGTTCCTTCGTTTCTTGTAAAAGGGATGCGTTCCAGGAACGCCGTTCCTTGGAACGTCGTTCCGTACAACACTGCTTCTGCATCTACGGCCTCGACATCGGCAACAGCGTCTACATTATCGGCGGCTTCCGCAGGCAAACGTGGCCACCCACGGAAATACGCCACGGCCGTGTCCTCCCCTAGGCGTTGTTCTCGACGTCGTCCTAGACGTCGTCCTCGTAAGCATCGTTCTCCAAGTCGCCCTAGACGTCGTTGTTAAGGTTATCCTAGAGGTCATCCTAGAAGTCGTCCAAGACGTCGCACTTGACGTCGTCCTAGAGGTCGTCCTAAACGTCGTCCTAGACGTCGTTCCTGACGCCGTTCTAGATGTCGTCCTATACGTCGTCCTCAAGGCGTCGTTCTGGACGTCATCCTAGACGTTGTCCTTTAGGCGTGGTTCTCGACGTCGTCCTAGACGTTGCCTTAAGGTCGTCCTAGAGGTCGTGCTAAATGTTGTCCTAGACGTCGTTCTCGATGTCGTCTGAGACGTCGTCCTTGAGGTAGTCCGAGAGGTCGTCCTAGACGCCGTCCTTCACGTCGTCCTCGACGTCGTGCTAGAGGTCGTCCTAAACTTTATTAAGATTAACTGGTGGGCTAGTTGGTTAAACATGATGTTCTTTTCGATGGTTCTTTATCACTTATGATTACCTCACTTCCTTTTTTTTTCTTTTCTGATTACTTCGATACACGTCAGTTATAAGTACGCGCTCGGTCCTGTCCTCTTCTCTTCCTAATCATTTGCGCTTTTTCACGTCAAGTCGTCCTAGACGCCGTACCTGGCGTCGATCTCTAGGAAGTCGTCCTCGACGTCTTCCTATACGTCGTCCTAAACTAATACGTGTAAAAACATTACTCGAACACATTTCTCGCGCGGGACTATAATGTTTGCGCCTTCTTACACGTAAGCAGTCCTAAGTGTACTCGTGTAATTTTTTATTACTGACTAATTTTTTGTCAACAAAATCCGATCGTCGATCATCTTAACGATATTCATCATAAGTAAATACACACCCAAATTATCTTACAGATGCTCTGTCAATCTTTTCCGCCGTTTTTATACACGATGGGCTTTTGACGAAAATCCATCCTCATCGCCAAAAATGTGGTGTCCTCAGGGACACGACAGAGAAAAAGGACAGGACCAATCCAGTCAACATTCCAAATCAGACTGTGTATTCATCAACAAAGACAAAAATGAAGTACAGATGATATCGCTGTGATTATAATTTGTACATATGTTGCTAGCACAACCCAGCTACACAAACCAGGACACAACATTACCATCCCCTAAAAAATTAATTCAGTAACACCAAGCGAGACAAAGTATCAGTGTCTGATGCGTGCCCGTCATTACTTCACATGTTATGTGACATAATCCCGGAACCAGCTTGGTGGTTTACGGGATCGTGTTAAGGGCTGCCGCACGTTAGTATCCGGTTGCGGCATTTTCTGGGAAGCTGGGAGAGGCGCGGGGGTAGACTCGTCCCGGTAGACTCGTCCACAGGGAGTTCAGGCGGCTGCTCGTCTGGCAACGATCTTTGGTGGGATGGAACTGACTGCGGTTCAATCGGTGCCCCTGAAGTCAACAAAAACCATCCCGGCCAACCTGTTCTTTTTTTTCCCCGTTGAGGGACGAGACTAATTTTGAAACGTTGCACGTACGTTCGTTTTCCAGCAGCAACGTGCCTGGTCCTTTTCTTTTTAGGATCGTCAACGGTGTCGTATACCGAAGGTCTCCTTTCCTTCCACCAGGCGGCTTGCGTACCTTGACGAGGGCACCTTGTTTGAACTTGGCAGCTTTTGCACCCTGTTTTTTGCCAGTAGAGGCCTTGCTTTTGCTCTGTCGGTCCTCGACTCTCTTCCGAAGAGATTTCACCTCGGCCTCTGGTTGTTGAAAGAAGTCCTTGGATGGCAACCCTACTATATCTAACCTTGTCTTGACTGCCGACCATGCATGTAGTAGAAAGGCAGGGGAGACTCCGGTCGTGCCGTTTGGGGTGCATCTCTAAACGCCAAGACAGTCGGTAACCGCGACTGCAGAAGGCGACTCTCGAGGATGGCAAGTTGGATGAAGTCCTTTAAGACCCAATTGAAACTTCCAATCAATCCATTCGCTTGCGGATAGTATACAGAAGACAGGCAGTGCAGGATTTTCCTCTCTTGAAGAAAATCCTCGAACTCCTTGGATTGAAATTTGGTCCCATTATCTCTTACAATATGTTCGGGGCACACTTCGCTACTGAACACTGGGCGCAGAAACTCGATCACCGTTTGAGAGCTCATATGCCTTGTAAAACAGAGCTCAGGCCATTTCGAGTGATAGTCAATCAGTGTTATTACAAACTTCTTTGCTGGTGGTGCTCGAGCCAGTGGTCCGACAATATCCATGACAAACTGCTGCCATGGCCAATTCGGTAAAGCAACCGGCTGCAGAGGAGCGGACACTGGCTTTGCAGTCTTGTTTGCTTCTTGGCAAATGAGGCAGCTTCTGACTTCTCACTCCACTTCACGGTCCATGCGAGGCCACAATAACCGGTCCCTGAGCCTTTGCTTTTTCCGCACAATATTATTCATGTGCATAGCCTACCATCAACGGCGTAAGAGCTTCAGGTATGACCACTCCCTCCTCCCCCAGCACAAGCTTGTCAACAACCAATAGTTCTTCCTGAACGTGGTAAAATGGAAGCAGTATAGTGACCAGCGACTTCTTTGAGGGCCACACATCGTGGGCGAGACGCACAACCTCCCGCAGAGTAGCATCTTCTGCAGTTGCTTCTTGAAGCTGTTCCTTAGTTACAGATGATGTAACAATGAAGACAATCTCCTCTTCTTTCTCTTGACCTGTAAAACCTTCCGCTGGTAACCATGACAACGCATCAGCTAGGCAATTGTCTGCGCCCCGCTGGTACTCAATGTCGAAGTTGTAATACAGCAACCGTGCAGAACATCTTAGTATTCGCAATGGCCGAAGTCCTGATCCCTTGGATGCCAGCAAAGTCACCAGTGCTTGGTGGTCTGTTCTCAGTATAAAACGACGTCCCCACAGGTAAAGGTGCCAGTTCTCACACGCAAAAACACAAGCCAACGCCTTTCTCTCCCCCAAAGAGTACCTTCTCTCAGCAGGGGACAGAGTCCGTGAAGAAAAAGCCACGATGTGGAGCTCGCTGCCATACCGCTGCTGTCGTCACCCCGACAGGTAGATCAGGCTGGAATGACCGTATCACTGGCCCAGATGACAGAACAGCTTTCACTTGATCAAAACGGTGCTGTGTAGCGTCATCCCATACAAATGGCTGACCTTGGCGCAACAACTTGCGAAGTGGTTCGACTTCGACAGCTTACTGAGTCACGAACCGTGCGTGGTAGCCTGCCAGGCCAAGGAAGGACCGTAATTTTTTTATGTCATCTGGAACAGGTGCGTGAATAATTGAGTCCACTTTCGAGCGTAACGGTGCCAAACCTTTATCACTCACGATATGCCCATGGAACGAAAGTTCCCTGACATTGAAAAGGCACTTGTCGTTAAGCTTGAGGCCTGATGCTTAAATAAAACGCAAAACTTCGCGCAAGTTAGTTGCATAATCTTCAATTGTCTTGCCAAAAAAAAAAAAGGATGATATCATCAATATAGCACAGGAGCCCTAAACTCGTCGAACACAAAGTTGGAGCAGAAAAGTCGCGGAGCGCGAAGACTGGACGACGGCGAAAAAAGCGCGAAGTCATCGTCGTGATAGGCCAATCGGTGCGCTCCGTAAACTTCGGCCCCAATTTTGTGATTGATGAGTTTAGAGGTCCTCGACGCCTTCGTTGCCTTTTAAGATCTGGGCCATCGTCTTATGGAAAGCAGCGGGGGCAGATGCCAGACCAAAACAAACTCTCCGAAAACGAAAAGGACGTTCGTGAGTAATGAAGGTGGTTAACTCACGGCTGTCTTTAGCCAGTGGGACATAGTGGTAGGCGGAGGCCAAGTCCCGTTTTGAGAAACAGGTTTCGCCCGCCAACTGGTGAAGCGACTCTTCCATATGAGGAAGCGGAAATCCATCGATGACGATGGCTATGTTGAGTTCACGTAGATCGACGCATAGGCGAAGAAAACCGTCCTTCTTGCGTACTACCACGATAGGGGAGGCCCACTGAGAGCCGTCCACACATTCAATGATTCCTGACGACTCCAGTCGTCACAATTGCTCGGAGACTTCATTCCGAAGAGACAGTGGAAGTCTTCGAAGGTTGGCCGTAACCGGCCGCACCGACTCACGCCGCTGAACTTGGAGCACAAGGTCTTAAAGGGATACTTCAACGAAATTTGAAATATTCCCGTCGTGTTTAAAAAGAGGTTGAATATGATCCACAATATCCGTAAATGACAATCGCACGTTTGTATTTTGAGCCTGGTGGCTGTATTTTTCGTTATAAACGGCCCACTCTGGCAAGCGCTCGGAGAAGGCCCAGCGAAGACCACGTGACATCCAACGCAATCGTGACGTAGGTCGTCTCGGGACGAGCAAAGCTACGGCGAGGCTGACGTCGATAGGATGGCCTAGTCGTTCAAGCCACCGAAGCGGCTGCTTTTGTAGAATTTTGAGTGACGGGTTAATCTTCTATAATCTTGTAGGGGGACAATAGTGACTTCTGGGACACACAAAAGGCATTCTCAGGAAAATGGGAGTTCCTCCTTCCCCTCTTCTCTCGTCGTGGCCGGTGGCGAGACACTCACCGTCACTATAGTCGGTTACAAGTCAAGAATGTAGCGGCAAATGCCCCTCAAAGGGAATCTTGTATTCCTCCGCCACCAATCGCGTCCCGTTGTTTCCGTGACGTCACGACCTGCCCGAACCAATCTTTTTTTGGCAAATGAATATTTTGAACATGGCTGCCGGGCAGATTTTCTACGACTCCAGTATCTTGCAGCAATTATTCTGTTTTTTAATGCGGTTTTTCACTTACCCGAGCATACGTCGCTAAGTCGTAACCGCGTCCACTTTTATTCGCAATAGGTTCTGCACGACAGCCTGAGAATCCAGCGATAGCATTGCCATCGAACATTTCTATGCGGGAGTAAGGCCTAGCATCGTAAATACGTCGAACGCCGTCTACTTCTCTGCCTCAGGTTGCGCCTCAACATCGTGACGGCATCGGCGTTTCTTCGCAGTGGTTTCCGTGGAGCGACGTTAAAATGCAGCGGTCACCAAACTCTTCTTTATAAGTGTAGTGGGCTGTGCGGGAGGGGCAGGGCATAAGTGAACCGCGAACACAGTAAGTATCTTCACCCGATTTCGACCGTATCTTTGCCGGCGTTAATAAATAGTCTGTCTACTGAAATGACGCCTTCAAAGCAGTATGTATTCATCTGTGAAACACGGCGTCCTTGTCAAGTTTCCGCGTCGCAATCAGCTGCACGGTAATCTATGACTGCGATAGTACCCGCGGGTGCACCCTCGTTCGCAATAATGAGCTGTTACATACATGTGGCATACAAATGATAAAGCCAGTGATGCGTATGTTACAAATATTTAATTGATATTATTTTGGATGTTAAGAAGCTGATGTCTTCTTTTGGAAAAAATATCAGAATTTCAGGGAAGCAGATTTGGTTCTCTCAAATGCTTCCGAACATTCTGCTTGCTCTCAGAGGCCCTGTCAGTCGTACGTTTATGCTTCGAAACCCGGGTACGTGACATGTGTACTTCCACTCGCGTCGCGTCGCGGCCTGAGGTATTACCGGTAAACACGCACACTCTTTTCCAATTTACTTTAGAATGAAAATGTGTTCACAATATTGGATCGCAGCATTGGTTTAATAATTTGTAAACGATGAAAAGTATATCAATAAAAGTTGATTGCAAGTGCAGCTTCCCGCTTCATGAATCGTGGCTTTCTTATATGCGAAATATTTGTTTAAATCAAAAATTGAAAACATACCGAATACTCAGATGTTCTGATCTTGGTCCGAATGCAAGTGGCAGAACGATTTGTCTTTATAACAATAAAATTAACAATGTTTAAATCAAGCAACAACTCAAACTGCCTAATTACATTTCTGATCTATGTTTATCTCTGCATTATACCAGGCCGTAGCCGCGAACGAGCTCTTCAGAGTCTGCCGTCATCTTTCTGGTCTACCTTGGCAAAGACAGACTCATGTAAAAAAACATATTGAGCTTCTTGGAGGCAACTTCGCAGTCCTCATTGTTAGAGCTTTCATGAAACCATCGGAAAGAAGGGTCCCTGTCGTTTCGTCGACACATGTTTCATCAGCTTTTTACGACTCTCGTTTCATCGACACTGATTGTTTCATCGATACTACCACACCGTGCTGTGAAGTTTCATCGACACACAAATTGTACGCTGTAGGCACATTTTGTTGTGCGTTTATCACTGGGGCACACGTTAAACCATCCGACCCACACAGTTCACGACGCTTTGCGGCGACAGTCTCCAGCAATTCATTACAAAAATGTGGACCCACCCAGCCCCCCCGTACATGCCGCTTCGCAGCAGCGTGTAAGGGTGGTCCTGCCCCCGTGCATGTACCCGTACCCTTGCTCACCAACAAACTAGCGCACCCCTAACCAAACAAAAATGTTGTCGACGAAACATAGCAAGATATGTTGATGAGCGAGTGTCGATGAAACAATCTGTTGAAAAAACGTCGCAGCGTTGATGAAACAAACTGCCGGGGAAATGTCATTTGATGAAATGAGTGGCACCGCACAAAAAGCCTGTTTCCAAGCCGCGTTACTTAAACACTATCGCAGGCATCATTTTTAGATACCCATTGCCAGACAAAATGCACTCTAAACAAAAAAAAAAAAGAAAATGAATTTCACGCCCCTCTGCTGTTAAAGTTCACGACCTGGAATTGGGTAAGGAGCCATCAGGCAAATTTGAAATGGTTCTCGACTGGACAAGATAGACTCGTTATCGGCGTTATTGGTGCAAAATTATGACGAGTACAGCGGGCTCGGGCCTGAGAGCTAAGGGTTAACGTGGGGCTCCCCAAGCCGAGGGGTATGCCGAGTGCACACCGACAGTGGGAAGCGACCACCTGCCTATCTGATCTCGCTGCAAGCCTTAGACCTCAGCCTTCAAAGGGCTCTGCATGATTCGTCGTATGGGATAACTTCTTAGCAGCCCATTAGACTGATCCTACAATTCCGCTCCAACAGTACATCCGCAGGCCTTCCAGGAGGCGACCCACTTGATCCGGGTGCGAGAAGAGACCCCAAATCGTGACCTGCGCTATATATTTGACCTCTGGGCCAGCTGATGGGGGCACTACGGCAACTCCAACGGAAAAGGGGATTACGCCTGTTACAGACATAGCATCACAAAACCCAGAAATACCTCCATGCATTCCAAACCAGCTTTAGAAGCCACCCAAGCACTCGAAAACGACCTTTCAGTACTTCACAACTCTGTCCTCGGCAACAAGTCTGGCTGCAATCTGTGCATTGTGGTTCTTATCGGCTTTAAAAACGTTTTATTTAATCCTCTACATTGCACTAGTCAGGGAGGCTCAGAACTGAGGTCTCTATGGAAGACCGCTTCACTTCATCACAGCGTTTCTGCAAGACAGACGATATCAAGCTTGAGTCGAACTGAACTAGGCCCAGTTACTGGCATTGGCATTCCCCCAGATCTCCGTCCTCTCACCAATCCTTCATCAATGTTGTAGCCGACTTTTCCTCACGTCAAGCAATCGGTGCTGTTTTTACGATATATTTCAAGCGAGTACAATGGCGCCTCTTAAATTCAGGAAATCTATGCCACACCGGCACACCCCTTCAGACCGCACTTCGGCGCACAGGGCAGTCTGCTCCTCATCCACCACGAGGTGTTAGCCAACTCGCCGAGGTGCGACCCATGAGTCATAATGGCCGTCGACCAAGGGAACTTTCGACGTATCTATTATGCTTGGAAACGGAGCACTAGCACTGGGATTTTGCTCTCCACTGTGCTAACACAAGTTATTGTTATTCCCAGGGTGGCCTCAGTCGTGTGAATGGCCACCGACGACCAGTCATGCTTCGAGACAGATCATTGGCAGTTAGAGTTAGCTGCCCACAGTGCTGACGCACGTTATTATTATTCTCAGAGTCGCCTCGGTCATGTGAATGGCCACCGACGTCCAGTTGATGCTTCGAAACAGATCATTGGCAGTTAGAGCTACACTCTAAAAAAAAAAGGGTGTAGTCGGGTGCATCGGGCGCACATGCCCCCTTTTCCTGAAAGATGCACCCTGCGTTACCCAGCCAGTGTACTTGTACACCGACAATGAGCACCCTCCTCTCCCTTAAAAACCTCTAGGTGTATCAGTGCACCCCCATGCTAGCCACGCGCCCCGATCAGCTTGTGCTTGGATTCCCTCTTGGGGGTCACTTTTTGGGTTGGGAAGTTTCTTAGGAAGTATGGAGCTATCCTGTACACTCGGTATTGACAGTAGAGTAGACACTATGCTTGTTTTAGGCCAATCGGGTCTCTGGGTAGGATCACGTGACTACAGTCTCCAAGTTAGAGATAAGGCAGAGCACGTCACCTGCCTGAAGGCCAAGGCCACGGGTAGCATCCACTGCACTATTAACTTTTGGTCGAACTTTCAAGAGGATATAAGTGACAAATCCCCTCGTTTAGTTCATTGTTGAGTTGCCCCTGAAGATGGATGATGGATGGATGAATACGGCTGAGCCCTTTGGATCGGGCGGTAGCTTACGCCACCTAGCCATTTTGTCTTACCCTTTAAACTTAGAATATTTAAATGTGAAAACTATATTCACTCCGTACTGAAAAGAAAGTGAGGCTATAAATCCCCCTTGCCATCAGTTAATAAGAAAATGCCTAGTTTTCTCTCGCTTTCTTCCACCATTCACTTAATCTTTGCTTGGTAATCTCTACTGTCTTGAAATCCACTTTTCCTTCGCTGTCTCTAAAACCCAATGACTTTATTAAATCTATGTTGTCTTCGGTATGCATAGGGTAAAGCCCTTTACAGTAGAGCAGTGGTCTCAAACTCATTTGAATGTGGGGGCCAGATTGTCCACACCGGAAGGGCTGAGGGCCAACGCAAGCTGGAGAGGGGGGGGGGGGGGGCTTCCTGACGTTTTGTATCGCTTGCTTCACTTCTTTGTCCCACCAGCTTTTTGATCTATGTCCTTGCTTCCCTTTCGTTTACTCTGAAGATAAGCCCTTGCGAGGGCGCCCCCTTTTGGCCTTGAAGGAGCTACTATTTTCTTTTTCTTTCTCTCCCTAAGCTGAAAGCATGGAAGAAGGTGCGCAGTTGCCGGGCCAATGAACGGGAGGCTTTTTCATCCCTCGACTCTGCTGTCTGGGCGTGGGTGACGGCAGGAGCGTGATCATGTGGTAAAGGTTTCACGGATGACGTAGCAGCTTTTCCCGACCTCGGAATGTATGCTTCTCGGCCTAGTTTCTTGTGTGCTGTGCTGCGACCAGCGAGGCTGCCGTAGATTTCGTCCGCCACAACGTATTCGAGTGTGCCAAGATTTTCAGTGTTTGAAAAGTCCCACGCGTATATCGGCAACAAGCGATTTCTTCAAAAAAGCCCAAGGAATTCATGTGATGCGTTTAGTGTCCGGTTCGGTAAATTACTGCTTCTGCCACATCGTGTTGAATCTTCACGGACCCCTTCCCTTTCGTTTTTGTGTTTGTGTTGTGCTACAGTGCCCGTGTCGACATATATTTCGGATTGCATATTTCGAGTCCGGTATTTTCATCGTAAGTGCTTTGCAACCTACTCCTTTGCAACAATTGACCGTTCCGTTCCGGATTACCTCTAGAATTAGGCAGTGTCTATTTTCTAGCAGCCGGGAGAATAATTTCCCCGAAATTCTATCGGCAGTCGCCTGCCATTAGCTGACTACGATCATGTGACAACTGCAGGTAGAATACTGACTTTCTTAATCTCCTGGCGTTCTGTGAAGACACTTTTTCGTTGATACACGTTATGTAGACACGTTTAATCAACACTAACGTTTCATCGTCACTCGTTACGCGCAATGCTCGCTGTAGGGACATTTTGTCGCGCGTGTATCTCTGAGGCGCGTGCTCACTGCCGACTCAGCACACCCGTTCACGCCACTTCATGGCGACAGTCTGCGGCGGCTCATTACGAAAACGTTAATCAACCTGTCCCCCCCCCCCCCCCCGTACACGTTACTTCGCGGGTACAGCTGTCGATGAAACGTCGTTCGATGAATGAATGGCGACTGCTGGTGGAATTTCGTGGAAATAATTCTGCCGGCTGCTTGGAGACTAGACACTGCCTAAGACTCACTTCCGTTTCTTGTCTGCTTAGTAATCTTCTCAGTTGTGTAACAGCTTCTTCGTACCTTTTCGCATATCACGGATTGCTTGCAAGTTTGTACTTGTTTACGGAATAAGCTGTCTAATAAACTTCTAAGAGATTTGAAAACAATCCCGTGTGTCCGTTTACCTACCTTTTTGCTATTAAATAGGTTTATAAAGTTAGTTATGAAGCGGGTGCATAAAGTGGTGTGACCATGCACCTTTGAATCGGGTGCATCTGTGTTCTCTTCGAATTCAGTGGGTGTAGAAAGAGGTGTAACAGTACACTATTGAACGGGGTGCTCCTGTGTTCCCTTTGAGAGCAGTAGGTGTAGAAAGGGGAGTAAAGGTCGGTTCAGACACTTGCGTTTGACTGCGTTGCGTCGAGAACCGAAAGCGAGTCACCGGCACATCTGTGCTTCGTATGAAGCGTGGAATCCAATACAAGGAATCTTCTTGGCACGCGATATAAGCAGCAGGGAGGTCCTGGTTTCTCGCCCCCGCAACGCAGTCAAACGCAGTCAAACGCAACTGTCTGAACCAGGCTTAATGGTAAACTATTGAGCGGGGTGCATCTGTGCTCCCTTTGAGTGAGGCGGGTTTATGAAGCGGTGCAATGGTACACTTTCGAACGGGGTGCATCTGTGTTCCCTTTCATTTCATTGGGTGTAGAAAGAGGTGTAGCCGTACACCATTGAATGGGGTGCACTTGTGTTCCCTTCGTGTGAGATTTCTGGAGAAAAAGGTGTACATGTGCACCACACCAACGGGTGTACACGTACTCCCATATTTGGGGTGTGCACGTGTTCCCCCAAAGGGTGTACTACATCCAAAGGGTGTAGTAAGGGGTACACCCCCTATGGGTGTACCCCCTTACACCCTTGTTTTTTAGAGTGTAACTGCCCGCAGTGCTGACGCACGTTATTGTTATTCGCAGAGTGGCCTCGTGTGAATGGCCACCGACGTCCAGTTTATGCTTCGAAACAGATCATTGGCAGTTAGAGCTAGCTGCTCGCAGTGATGACGCACACTACTGTTATTCTCAGAGTGGCCTCGGTCGTGTGAATGGCCACCGACATCCAGTTTATGCGTCGAAACAGATCACTGGCAGTAAGAGTTAGCTGCCCACAGTGTTGACACCCGTTATTGTTGTTTTCAGAGGGGCCTCGGTCATGTGAATGACCATAGGCGTTCCCTTTAGACTTCAAAACAGAGCACTGGTCCTGTGATTTCGCTCTCCCCTGTGCTAACACACGGCTTTGTTATTCCCAGAGGCCTCAGTCATGTGAATGACCACAGACGTCCCATTTATGCTTTAAAGGGTAACTGCAAAGAAAAAAAAGTGTTTTTTAAACAGCCTAATTGGGACAAGCATGTCACAAAAGAAATCTTTCACGAAAAAACAAATTTTTTCTAGCAACATTTACGCCACAAGACGTAATTTAGTCGGAGTCACAAGTTCTCCACATTTGAAACTCGCGCTCTTTCGACGCGCGCGAAGTGGCTGTTATACGTCACTCCGTGACGTATAGCAGCCACTACGTGACGTATAATACCAACTTTGTGGCGCGCGATTTAAAACGGACGAAATAGCCGCAAACTAAAATCAGTCTCGCGCAATAAATATTGCTGTAAAAAATTTTGTTTTTGTGGAAAAATTTTTTTGCGACATGCTTGTCCCAATTAGGCTGTTTAAAAATACACTTTTTTTTGTTTGCAGTTACCCTTTAAAGCAGAGCACTGGCAGTGATCTGTTGTCGTTTTTCGACAAAAAAAGAGCTTATTTGCAATCAAAATTCTATTTGTTGCGTAGCAAAGATGATCAGACAGCGGGAAGGGCCAATACGGCATCTGATGTCTTTGCCGTAGGTGGTCTGCAAACGTTTGTTTTTGCGAAGTTGAAATCTATACTGGTGATTCATGGCACAGTGCAATGTATACACCAGCTTAGACATTATTGCAACAAAAATAAAAAGTTTGTCTGGTGGCTGCATGTCGAAGTGCTATACGGCAACGAGCAGAGAAGCATGACAACATGAGACACGGCAGGTCAGTGGTGGACAAGAACAACAAGCCGATTTTAAACATATGAGTGGTCCTTAAAAGGACCGTTTTGTGTTCCGAGATGTTCCACGCTTTCTCCATAATGGTGGCGTTAAGCTTCGTCAAGGGGCTCGACACCAGACAGGTCACTCTCGGATGGGGTGTCCTCTCCATCCAGCTGGATGACGATGGGCTGGATGTGGGCACTTGTGGCACCGCCTCGTCGGAACGTTGCTTCAATGTCAATAACGTGCCTGACTGC